>VMBQ01003202.1:0-108828 GCA_007657795.1 Dreissena rostriformis
TCTTCACGGTATAAGCCTAGCTGGCAAAGGGTGATTTCTTCAGTGAAGTATGCGATCTTCACGGTATAAGCCTAAGTTCTGTTTCAAGGTCTATTGCGGTGGTAAGAATTAGCAGAAGACCATTTTCATTTGTCTATTGCAAGGTAGATTTATATTCAATTAAAACAATAAAATCGTGTTAATTCTTCAGTGAATTTTTTGCCACTCGTGAAAATACTAATTTCTATTATCACTCGTGAAATAAAATCAATATTCTACCGTACCCCACAAATATCCTCCTTTATGTGTTATCCAAATAAAAGCTTAAGAATAATGTTTTCGTAAATGAACACAGTCTTTGCAGTTAATAATATACATTTCATTTTTTTTGGCTTCACTTCTTTATATTGTAATTTAAACAATATTTCAAATCATTATTTCATGCCAAGATTAAGAATGAAATTTTCAAAATTTAATACGCTACCCTGAGTCCCTTGCAAAATTATTATTTGTGGTAGAATTTTAAGTGCTTTTGATTTTAAAATTTACATACTTACTAATTAACAAACACGTATTATGGCAGGTGGTTTCGGCATTTGATCGTCGATTGCAAACCATGCAATTTCCTGTGTCGGAGGAGCAGATGAAGCAAGTGAAAAGTGGCTTCTACAAAATTGGGAAACTTCCCAATGTTGTCGGAGCAATTGATGGGACCCTTATTCCAAAAATCACCCCAAATGAGGATGAGGAGGCTTATATATGCAGGAAGGGATACCATGCACTCAATGCCCAAGCAGTTGTAAATCATCAAATGAGGTGAGATATCTCTGCATTCCCAACTAACTGCTTGTTTAAATCATAACGTTATATGCTTAATAGTATAGTGTTGACAACAAATTATATTTCAGACAACGGTTGTCCATACTCAGTCATGCATAACATGTGCGTCCTGGGGACTCTCGATTGGTTTGTGATAAGCGTCCTTTGTCAAATTTATGCGTCCAAATACGCTTAATTCTGCGTTTCCGAGAGCCCTGCAACCAGTTTTATTTATTTCAGTTGCCCTTTTGACAACCAGTATTTATAATAATACCTCCTCATTTTATTAGCTGGCTTTTATAGGTCCCGGGTGATATGATATATTTCAGCGTTTTTTTTTTAAATAACAATTTATTTTGTATTTTAGATTCATGGATGTTCTTGCTTAATGGCCTGGGTCAGGCCATGACAACACCATTTTTGACAATTGTTCACTGACTCAGTGGCTATCGAGCAAAACAACACTTGGTTGCTGGGTGATAGTGGGTATGGTTTTAAACCATACCTGCTGACACCAGTAGGTAACCCAAGAACTGCCTCTGAGATAGAATTCAACAGAGCCCATGTAAAAACCAGACTGATTGTGGAGAGGGCAATTGGAATATAAGGCACGTTTCAGGCAAGTTCATAATGTATAACTAATCATCATGTTTTGTGTGTCACATTTTTATCTCCACATTTCGAAGAAAATAATGGCATCGAGATTGTTATATGTGTAAGAAACCATACCTGATTGTGGTTTAGTATGCATGTTAACACTAGTAACCTGTACAAGGCAGATAACCCTAAATTTAATTTTGCTATTCTTATGCCTTATTTACAACGAAACGTTTCGCACAGAGAATCATTTCACAGGGACAGGTAACATAAAAACAATGATTTTTACTATACTATATATTAAACTGCAAGAAAATTATATTTGGCATGCATGTGTATCTCATGGAGCTGCACATTTTGAGTAGTGAAAGGTCAAGGTCATTCTTCAATGCCAAATATATGGGGGACATAGTGTTTCACAAAACACATCTTGTTAAATAAAGATTTACACAAAAATAAGTGAATAAAATGATCAGTTTCATGTTTCGTGTAATCTGCAGATGCTTGTACAAAAGCGGTGGCTGCCTCCTACTTCAATCTTCAAAGGCAGCGAAGGTTGTAAGTGTGCGCATCAAATTGCACAATTTGTACCAAGACTTGAATGTTCCATTACCAGAATTGTTGGAAGACAATGACAATGACGACTATGTATTTAAGGGACCCATCAACGCAACGGGTATCCAAATTACCAGTGCACATTAAGGTCTCATTGGCCATCGTGCACTGGTAGATTTGGATCTAAATTATATCTTTTGCGAATACCCGGGCAGCCGGGGTAAATTTGACCTACTTTGGCTCAAAATTAACTCTTTTCTCCTGAAAGGTCACAGGGGCAGGTCCAGCCAAAATGACTCCGTGAAGGGGCGCGCATGGACCTGTAAATAAACTCTGAAAAAAAAACGGGTATCCAAACTCGACAAAACGTCATTAATTTGTTTTCGAACAATATAATACAAAGAGAATTGTTAAAATATACTTTAAGCTCATCTGAGTTTGCAGTTTTTTATGAATCAGGTGAGCAATATGGAGACATCAATAAGAGAAGATATACATTAAATGTATTATCTTTGACATCCGCTTTTGTATTTTAAGTTTGCACTGTTTGTTGTTATCTAGTTTTACCACATCTTTACTTATATTTTGAAATAGTCGAAGTAGTTGTTTTATTTTTGTGTTGTGTGTACACTTAATAATAATTATACAATAAACTGTACATGAAATATTTTAATAAAAAATATTTAAATTTTCCATTTGATTTATTAATTACATTACATACTATTTATTGTTCATATACTAATGACAACTTCAAGAATAACTTAAGTTTAACACCAGAACAATCACGAATTGCAGTTGAGGTCTCTATTAGGGTTCTGCACCATCACTGGGTAATGTGGTGACATTACTTATCGATTTGAGAAAGCAGTTTATCAAGTTCAGCTCTTCTTTTATTTTCCGTTGTACATTGATTTGCTGGCGCATCAATACCAGCTTTTGTTCTTCGACTTCAAGAATCGGCTCCTCATCTGAAATCCATATAGATAATTATCAATCACTAACTAGATGGTTACTATATATGTTCTTTTGTATATATAGCCAGTATGAATCTGGTGGTCCCAGACGTCTTTTATTCATAAATTCTGGCCAAATCAATAGTTATGTGACGAGTTAGATAAATGGCGTTGCTATCCTTTATTGAATTGCATACCGGTATTTGATTAGAAAAGTCAATGACATTTAAATATTAACCATATACTTAAATACGAAGATGTAATAAATCTATGACTCACATGTCAATCCTCTTTTTGGAGCTTTTGCTTTCTGAACTGTAATAGAAAAACACACACGTATAAAGATACGCATAAGATTTCGCCAAACATATAATGTTGCAATTTAGAAAAAAATCATCAATAAGGCATTTTGTGGTATGTATCTACATTAAACAGTCTTTAAATGGGTTAAATTTGATTATGTTTTTTTTTATATACACACTTATTCATTTGTATGTCAACATACCTTTGCATGATTCAATGTCAATTTCTGTCCTAGATTTCCGCTTTTTATTCGGTACTTCTTCATCAGTTGATGCTCAGTCTGTATGAAAGAAGATTCGTAAAAACAATTTTGAATAGTGATATTTTTTTAAATAATACACATATCGACATTAAAAACATTCTTTCAATATTACTATAAATATAATTGTAGAATAATAAACACATTCTACACAAAAATAAAAATTGCAATAAAATGTTATCTATAGATATATCATTAAAATAAAACACGGCTTCATAACTGATTAAATTTGCATTTTTATCAATTGATGATGCATTTGCATTGGAATCTAATATGTCAATTTCAGTGTGTGTGATAATACAATGCACTGAATATTACTTACCAGCAGCCATTATGAAGTCATTTGAACTGGGCTTCTCAACTGAATATGTATCAATGACTTTTGTATTTGCAAAGAAAGTACACTAAAGTTTAACTCACGGGAATTTAATTTTTGTAAACAATAAATTACATCATGGTCTTAACAATTTATGATTATATAATAACCTAATTAACTGCACAGATCTGTGAATCAAAACTAATATTGGAGCTTTTATTTGTTTATAACAACACAGACCACCTGTATAAGAATTTATAATAATATTATTGTATGATTAAGTTTGAGAATGCAAACAAATTAACAAGAAAGAGGATAATCATTAAAGTGCACATCAGTACATAGAAATGGACTTGTGACGAATAACCTTCATAGTACAACTAGTACCTTCAACATATCTGGGAGAACTGCTTGTCATATCTGAACATAATAATTAAATAACTTCAAAAAGTTTATTTTATCACAAATTGAAAAACATGCTATAAGATCTATATATATATATACACAGTACATATACATATGGAAATATAAAGATGAACTGGATTTTCAAATTATTAGTACATATTTTCAGTAAAAAGAAATAATAATATAAATAATTTAATTATCATAAACATCTTATAAAAGTTGTCTTATTTTGATGATAATATGTATTTCCTTACATTTGTAATTGTCAAGACCATTGAAGGCTTTAATGGTTACCTTGGGCAGCACACTCAATAACTGAAATTTGAAAATCAGTTTTAACAATGATATTACTATCATTAATTCAATTAAAAAAATAATGAAGATCTACAAATAGTTATCACTACATGATGAAAACCAAATGGCTATATGTTGTTCTTAAGATGCAGTATTCTAATCTATTGTCCCCGCAATGGTAATACCTCTGCAATTATAACAAACAATTTTAGTGTGTGACTGTAATGGGCTGTCTGGCACACTCGCTTCCCACATAGGCCACCGGGTTCGATACCCGATACCGGAGCATGTGAGTTAAGTTGGTGGTCACCATACCGGACAGGTAGAGTTTCCTCTGGGTACTCCGGTTCCCCCCCCCCCACACAGCACAAGACCACATTACATTAAAAAAAAAATAAGTAAAAAAATTCATTGCTTTAAATTGCAGGTATCATTCAAAACTCGTCCCGCTTTTCGTGAGTCTAAGCTAATTAGGTAGGTGAGCTGGGACACTGTCCGGATCATCACATAATGCAGTCTAAGGCGCGGAGGGACCTCATAAACTTTGAAATACACACACACACATGTGCCAGTTATGTAACATTTGATAGAAATTTCGCCTACTTTTTTTTTTACAGTTTACTAACCTTTTCCTGCCAATCTTTCAGTATGACGGTGGGTGGTCCTCCGCCCGTGACCTTGGCATCCCGCAGCCTTTCCCTACCTTTTTTCGCACCTCCGTCTTTATGTCTGACAACTTTTTCGTCACCTGTTCCGCTTTGTACGGGTTGTCAATGACTGACGGTTTATACTGTAAAATAAATTAATGTTTAAGTTGTAAATATTTCTTACTTACGCATAAATGCAAAGATGCTATATCAGACCTAGGTTAGAATCTAAATCACGCATTGATAATCAGGAGAAAAAATAGAATTATATCCCGATACTAGTTAGCAATCTCATTAACAAACCTGTCAGTTATCTGTTGAAAACTGTCCATTTTGTCTTTTGTGTTAATGTGTTTGTCAACTTCCCCTCGATGATGTCTCGGTTTACACAAAAGGCATCTACGAGCACATGTATCTAATGGTGAGACCAATTTTCATTCCTTTTTTTGGAAACTTCCATTTTGTAAAATAACACTAGTGAAGAATAGCAGACGAATATTTATTTGTGCTTTTTATCAGGTCCGCGCGTTTTCGACTCCATTTTAGAGAGTATTTGTGTAATAACAACTAAGTTTACGGTTACGTTCGGTTTATAGAAACGCACTTACGCATTAGCAAAAACTTGCGTAACTTCTCACTTACGTAAGCTCGAGTTGGTAAACTTACGAATTGTACCAGACACGGCTCCCTGGTCTCTTACGACTACTGTTAGCTTGATGCACGTTTTGGCCTCTTCACTTTCACTAGGTTATTTGTAAATGGTTAATATGAATGGTAAGAAAAAAAAAACGCGATACAAAATGAATAGCTGATAAGGTCGACGAGACATTAAATAAACGAGACTTTAATACAACCTTTTGATTTACCAAATACCGTGACACCAGCGGGACGCATTACACATTCACACATGTTGTTCGTGAGATATATAAACCAAAAAAACATTCATTGTTGCATTACAGCGAGCTAACATTGTATATAAGTCTACTCTTTTTATATGATTTTTTCTTTATGGGACGATTCTATTGATCTAAAAGTTCTCAATGCACTAGTTCTATCTTACTTATACATATTTATACAATATGGGTAACAAGTATTGGAGCTATTTATGGAATATGAATAACCAGTATTGGAGCTATTAATGAAATATGAATTACCAGTATAAGAGCTGTTTATTAAATATTATCATTTTTATATATTTATGACATATTGATGACCAGTATTAGAGCTACTGATGAAATATGGGTAACCAGTATTGGAACTATTGATGAAATATACATAACTAGTGTTGGGGCTATTTCTGAAAGATGAATAATCAGTATTGGAAATATTAATAAAATATATCATCACCTAATTTAAAATCACGATTGTTATACACATTTATATCACCATGGAAATACAACATTTTCTTTGTTTATCAATAACTTTTTTAACTGTTTACCTTCCGGCTCAAAGTGTTTACCTCCATGAATGAAAGTCACGTGACTGAATTTTTTTAGTAAGGCCAAGCATCTCAAAATATATGGTTTTTGAAACTCACACCTGTAATACTATTTTTTTTTTTTTTTTTTTTTTTTTTTNCACTTTTTTTTTTTTTTTTTTTTTTTTTAGAAACACCCACAGCCTATAAAGGAAAAATATCGCCTTTATTCACCATCTGCGTTGATAAATGCCTTCAAAGCAGCAGTGAAAGATGATGGAATGTCAGTTCTCAGAGCATTCAGAACTTATATGGTGCCAGAAAACACAGTCAGGGACAGAGGTTTGGGGAAAGTTGACATAGGAAAAGTTTTAATGTGAAACCTCCCATTGATTGATGAGTTTGAAGAGGCCCAAATTGTAAACCATTTCAATGCCATGGCTGATTTAGTTTATGGTTATACTCAGCAAGAATGTATTGATGTTGCTTCACAGTTTGCTGTGTAGTTAGGTAAGAGGACAGTTGACACATCCCTCTCCATGATGTGGATAAAAGGATTCCTAAAGAGATGGCCAGAAATGAGGGTTGTTAAACCAAGAGCACTTGATAATGTGAGGTCCAAAATGGCGAGTGAAAAGATGGTATCTAGCTTCTTTAAAAGAAATCAGAAATGTTAACAGAAGCATGATAACCCCATTTGCTTTCCAATATTGATGAGAAGGTGTATCAATTGATCACAAGCTACCATACATAGAAGCTAGTTCTAACAATCCTGCACAATCTGTGACATCTGGCAAAGGTAAAACAGTTACAATCATCTCTGCTGGCAGTGCTAGTGGTACAGCAGTGTAACCATTCTTTGTTTTCCTGGGCAAGCGGATGAACAGTGACTTGTTAAAAAGTGGTATCACCAGGAGCCAGTGGAACTATGTCAGAAAGAGGTTGGTCTAACCTCCAGGTTTTCACCAAGTATCTGACCAAACACTTCATACAATTTATGCCTGGCAGTCCGAAATTCTGTTGGTTTTGGATGGTCATAAGTCACATGTATCATTCATTTAAGCAGAGTGGGCAAAGATAAATGGTATAATTTTGTATGTTATACCAGCCAACACTAGCCACCTGCTACAACCTCTAGATGTTGCCTCTTATGGCCTGTTCTAATGGATGTACCATTTGCGATGCCATAAAGTTATCCGTGAGACATCAGCTGCCATCACTCAGTTTTATATTTGTGATATCGTCTGCCAGGTTTATCACAAAGCATTGTCAGCAGAAAATATTCAAGTTGGCTTTCGCGAAACAGGACTGTTCCCCCTAAATAAAGATGCAATTCCAAGGGAAAGTATATTTCCAGCCCAAGTGTATCATTCAGATGATACTGGAGATTCAGGTGTAACTGTAGAGAGAGGGTTACAAATTACACCTAAAAATGAACACAGATACATTTTTTTTTGAAACTTTAGAACCAAAAATAAGAACAGTAAAACATCAAAAAAGCTTAGAAACCACTGAAAACAGTAAGCAGACTGGTGCTTGGAAAAGAACTTTCCAGTATTGAGGTAATGGAGGCCATACAAAATTATGAACAAAATCAAAAACATACCTTGGAACAATCGCAGTAAACACAAAAGGTAAGGTCGCAATTAAAAAAGGCAGCACATTTTTGCAACAACAGCACCTCGTCCAGTACCAGGCCCATCTTGTGTTTACAGAGCAGTGGACTATTCCAGTGACGTGACTTCTAAAGAAAAATGTTGTGTTTGTCACAGATTCCAACCAAGGAAACTGTCCGGCTGTATTTCTCTGACATTTGTTAAGTGGGTACAGTGTGATAGTTTCAAAAATGGCATCCTATGCAAGCACTGGACACACCTAACATTCTGCAGAAGTGGTAACAAATTCCTGTGCTGCCATTGCAATAACAATGAACAATAATTTGTAAATATGTTTAATTTTGTTGAAACATGTTAATTATTGTACAGTTGACATTCTTTATATGACTAATTAACATTACAATCCAATTACTCCATTGCATCGGCCTAAAGAATAAACTATGTGAATGACGTCAGAGGTTGCGATCTTACATTCATAAGTCCAAATGGCGGACACTGAAAATATGTTGTCAACAAACCTTTTGTTATGGAGTACAATGCGCGTGTTGCAGAAAATAAATATGCTCCATTAACTAGTGGAATATTGGTTTCTTTCATGGTAAGTAATACAATGCTTTATTGTTTGTTTGTTTCTAATTTTAATGCAAAACATTAAAGGGACTTGTTCACAATTTATCAAAATGAGAATTTTTCAACTTTTCGTCACAGATTCAAGAAATAAATGAACAATGTACATCAGTGTGCGAAATAACACTAATGCCGCAGCCTTTTACTGAAAATACACTTTCGTTTACGAAAACTCAAAGTTAGAAATTGATAAAATTGTAAATCGTCTCAGACGCAAAACGATCTTAACATTTCGATTTCTTGTGTTATCGTTATATTTTATTACAGCACGTGGATAGTTATACAAATTATAAAATAAATGGCATCCCATGTGAAGACGGATGGTCAGGTCCGCACATAATGTAGTCGTATAGATTCAACGACGACCCGAACATAAACTCTGAATAACACACATACACACGTGAAGGCGGTTGGCTGAGTGGTTTCGGCGCTTGGCTTTTACTCCATGGGTCAGTAGTTCGAGCCCTGATGTGTTTAACTTTTTTTCTATTTGTTTTTTCCTTTTTTTTTAACTTTTATTCTTGTTTTTATATTGTAGCTCTTTAGTTCTGATGTTTATATTTATCAATTTAAAGCATTTAATGACAAACTTCAAAACATGCCAAAATCTGTAAACAAGTCCCTTTAACAACGCAAATCAACATGCATCGAGGATACATAACCAGTATTGGACCTATTTATGAAGTAAACATAACCATTATTTTGGCTGTTTATGAAAGATGAATAACCAGTATTGGACAAATTTATGAAATATACATAACCAGTATTGGAGCTAGTGATTCGACTGTACAAATAAAATTAAGAAACCAAAATATGTAACGGACAAAATTGAAATCAATATTTTCCTAAAGTGTAAGGATTTTTTGTTTGTTTGACGTGAACCTTAAAATAAAAAGTTACATAAACAAGTCGAGAAAAAAATAAATGCTTGCTTTTGACATAACATGAGTTTTGAGATAAAAGTGGAATGTGGGGGCATCCGTGCCAATGGACACATATCTTGTGCCATGTGAAGAATTCAAGGTATTCTGTGTAGCGTTGGGTGAGGAACATTGGTGGCTAGACGTTTTTCGAATATGATCACATGTTAAGTCAACATGTCCGATGAACATTTAATAGCTGAAAAGGATTTTTTTATTTTTTTTTTCAGTTAAATAAATGCAAAGCAATTTGTCTAGTTGTCAGTGATAAAATTGGATGTTCGCATATTTTCAAACAAAGGCTTGTCTCCTTTCCTTTACATTTGATCAAATTGTTAAGTATTTTTAACACAAGACAGTTGGGAGGCTTTTATTGCCTTATGACCAATCAGTGATGAAAATTGGTGGCTATTGATTCGTATATATTCAAGAAGAGATGTGCTCTTGCAGTAAACCAATCAAACATGTGCCTATTCAAATTAATAAAAGAATGTGCCTATTTATATTACTAAAAGATGCTTATTTGCATGTATACAAGAATGTGCTTTTTCAGATATATACACGAAGGTGCTTATTCACACGTATACAAGAGAAGGCTGTTTGTGATACACCAAGCTTCGAAGTGGAGTGGGTATTACAGAAGAGACCATGGACATCATGTCTGTCCGTCTGTCTGAAGACATATACTTGTCCGACATAGCACTCCTACTTTTTTCAACGTACACCATCAAACCTGCAGGCATTATTTCTTGCAGGAAGTTGTCGATGTTAAATGTGTATAACCATATGTTAAAAAATTATGTTTTGCTACGTTTGCTACGGCCATTTAAAAATGGGCGTATTAAAGTAATTCATGCGACAGTATGTCCGCTCATGTAATTGGATCATCATGAAACTTAGTGATAATGTTTGTGTGCATATAATCTTGACCAAGTTTGAACACCTGGAGGATCGCCTTATAGTTTAAATCGGATCATCATGAAACTTGGTATTTAATGTTGTGGGAATAAAATCTTGGCAAAGTTCGATGACCTGCAAGATGGCCTGAAGTACTTCTTAATTATGGCCTATCAAATATCAAAGTAGCGACATTAAAACACTGCCTGATCTCTAACTCTTATATTCTTAATCGCACCATTAAAGGGACCTGTTCACGTTTTGGTAAATTGACAAAATTGTTTCAGATATGCAAATTTTCATTCTAGTAATGATATTTTAGAGGAAACAGTAATACTGAGCATTTACCACGCTCTAAAATATCCATTATATGCATCTTTTGACGATTTAAAAACCTGACAATTATAAAGCGTTACAAATGCGAAACGAATGACTAATGTGGAGAGTTCTGTTGTTATCAATACAGTTTGTGACATAAAAAGGATTGCTTATATAAAGTATTTAATACACCTCATACTATAACAGCACGGATGGCCGAGTGGTTTAAGTGCTAGACCTTTACTCCAAGGATCAGTGGTTCGAGCCCCGGTGTGGATAACTTTTCTTTTATGTTTGTTTTATTAAGGAGCTATCCAGTTCCGATGTTTACATTTATCAATTTAAAGCATTTAATGCCAAAATCTGTGAACAAGTTCCTGTAAACTTGTTTTATTCATACAAACATTTTCACCACAGTATTATATTATTATATATATCATTCACAAATAAATATATAACCCAGACATTTAAACGGGCGTTATTTGTGACAAGCGGGCATTCTTGTTTAACTTTAAAATTTATTTGTAAAGATTATTTCAATTTGCTGCAGAATACACGTGGCGAATGGGATTCGTTCGTACTTTGACAAAATCTAATTATTAATGACTTGCGTAGACTTATAGATTGTTTACATTAGTTTTAATGCTATTGTATTTTGATAAAACGTGATACCAATTATAAATGCTCTACAACAACAGTTTTATGGAAATCTGTAACATTTAAACATCGATACATTGCGAATATCCGGTATGTTGTTAAACATGACGATACAAAATAGAGTATGTATAAATGTTTGTATGTAAATGGAAATACTTGCAATTATAAAATTTCATTTTGATATTTTTCATTTGCTTGAAATATAATGTATGTGTCAACATTATTTTCATGTGTGTCTATGAATAGTTATAGTTTTGTTATGTTTGTTGATTGTTTATATTTTTTGTAAAAAAAACGCTTTTTGTTTTATAATATCCAATTCTGGTGTACATAACAGGACCTGTTCAAACAAAAAAATATATTCAAACATAACGATATATGTAAGAAAGAAAAAACATAACGATATATGTAAGAAAGAAATAAAAATGTTAAAAGAACAAGTGTTTTGATGTGTTTTGGCTTAAATGTTGGATGTTTCTTTACAAAACAGTAAATGTAAAACTAGAAAAAAACTATATGGAGAGAAATTGTTTTTAAAATCCACTATTGTTTTATTTTTGGCTTGTAACCAAATGACAAGTAGACGTCATCTCGTTTGTGGTCGGTCAGATTCATGAAACCGAAGTCATGAATATGTGGCATCGTCTGCTGATCCAAGTACTTGCTAGCAAAATACAAGTTTATATGGCATTCCTGTTTTCATTATAAACGGACACGTTTAACTTTTATAATATCAACCATCTTATACAAAACAGGTTTTGCAATGAAAAGGTATGTTGAACGATTGGATGTGGTTTCAAAATCAAATAAAACAAGGATGTCAGTAAAACTGATGGATGCTCCCAAAACGCGCTTTGTCAAGCATTATTACTTCAATTACAAGGGCGCGGGACTATACAAAAACGCCTACATTTTACAACTAACTATAAACGAGCGCTGGATTGGGTTAGTTTTGCCTTCAAATTTGCATTTGACGTACGGTCAATATTTGCTTTAAACAGACAAACAGACAAACTTACTTAACTAAAAAATTATTTAAAACATCTTAAAAGAACAACAACTGTGAAAAAGCAACACAGCAGACGATTCTAGTAATATACCAATATGTTATAGGTATTGAAGCGTGCTTTAAAGATTGTTTTATTGCTTGAATTAAAGCAAGTTTTTGTAAACAAAACCAACTAACAGGTAAATAATTGCATTCTATATAATGATTTCCAAAACGTTGTAGGTTCTTAACTCTGAGAAAAATCATTGAAGCAGAATGTCCTCATAATATGCATACTTTCTCTTGGAAACGTTTATTTTTTCTACACAAAACAACAACTGGCTTTTAAATCTAGCCTGTAGTAGCAGAGAAATAATTCGAGCAAAGTCATTTCCAATGTGTTTCATACTTATTTCAGAAATGTCCAAAGCTGTTCTCCGAGACAATTCATTGAAGCAGAACATCCTGTTATTATGCACACCTCCGAGAAAGTAGTTGGTTAGAAATAGCCCGGACAAGAACGTCATTGATAATGCATTAATTAAAAAAAATATTTGAGCCTCGCTCTGTGAAAAGGGGGTTTAATGTATGTGCGTAAAGTGTTCCCAGATTAGCCTGTGCAGTCCGAACAGGCTAATCCGGGGCTGCACTTTCCGCCGTATATGGATTTTCGTCGAGAAGAGTCTTTCTTAAAACGAAAAATACAATAAAAGCGGAAAGTGACGTTCCTGATTAGCCTGTGGAACCCCCTTTTCACATATATTCTGAGGATCATATATTCTGAAGAAAACCACTAAAACAGGAAATACTGTAAGTATGCACTCCTCATGGCGGTCCAGTTTCCAAAGGCGTTTTGTTTAAAGCCAGTACTTCTAAGTACTACTCCGGGTACAAAGAAGTGTGACGGATGGACGGACACAGCGGTGACTTTATGATGACCACAATTTTTCTGGAGCATAAAATAGCAACAACTTATTAATTTTAGTTACGATATCTGTATAATTTATATCAACATGAAATATATATTTGCCTGTCCGTAGTAGAAACATGCAGGTACAAATGTATCTTAACTACACGGATATATACACGGATATATACGAGGCCTCTTGCTCCATATACCAGTTTTCTTTACCTCCTACGAGGCAATTATTGTCAATTTGCGCTTCTGTATTTCATTCAAGGTGACCACATATATTGCAGTTACAATAAGAACTTGTATTTACATTCCTTTCATGTAAAATACGAGGCACATAGAACATGCAGGTAATTTTGAACTAAATCAAATCAGTTCTTCGTCCCTGTTTAAATCCAGCGACACCGTCAGGAAGTGGGACACTTTTCTGGACACGGATGTCTTTCTCCGGTCCACGTTCGCTTGCAGCTCCTCTCGGCGGTATTGCGGCAGAAGCATCCTGAATGGGTCACAGATGGCGTTCCTCCTGCTGGCATACCGACTGCAGTTGACCGCTTCGTGGTTCAGAACCACGCCATAGTCTATGCCGACTTTGCGCACGTTTCTTTTTTCGGAAGGTCTTCGTAGAAGTTTGCGTTGAAACGAGCTTTTTTCTATAACTTCGCTTCCGGTACCTTCAATTACGAAATCACCCGTCGAAAAGCGTCTGGTTTGTTCCTTGGAACAGAATATACTTCGATCCATTACCTGACCACTGTCTGTTATATTATCCTCTGAATCACTTTCCATTCTGCGATCTTATGCGTGACGATGACCAAATTTGAATCGTACAAACATGCTTCTAATCCTAACTATCGACCTGCATTGGCGCGAAGCAATAATCCTGCTTTTATTCCAACAGCTGATTCACGATGTTCAATTTCGCCTGTGCATGTTATCGCCCAAATCGCGCTAGACAAACAAGGATTTAATATCCAGGTGTATTGCCTTTTTTCAAAACAACAACCAGGATAGCTGACGACAGGAAATAATGTCCCACAATAAATCGATTTCTCTTAGCAGCTAGTTTCATTAAAGAATTTACTGGTATTTATTGTCTTATCAGATTCCGTTGTAATTCATTAAATTGAGAAATAGTGCATGATAGTATCTTAAAATCGTTGCACGATAGAAACCCAGCTTTATTATGCATACTTTTTACATGCGATAATCATTTGGTTTCCAGTCTCCCGAGTATTATCAGATTTGATACAAGTATCAATATGTCCATTAGCTAGGCGATGATATGACCTTTGTCCTACCCAGACCAGGAAACTCTTAATTTAAGCACATGGATTCACCGGCATTTCATTCACATTGAATATCAAGAGAAGTTAAATTTACAATACAATTGGTTAATTTCCCATATATTGATTAATCTTCATTGAAGCTACCGCACTAATAATAATTAATTGTTCTTACAGCCATGGAGTCACGTAGCGTGCTGTACAACACCATTTCGTAGCTAGGGAAAAAAAATGATGATCATACGGAGTTGCAGTTTCACTTTATTATAATACTTGTCAAAATCATCGTGCGCGTTTCTCATGGGACCACTCCTTTTCAGTTCGATATCTACGTAACGTCGTATTTAATCTTAAAAAGCTGTCTGTCATTGCAGAGAATATTCCAGGTATGTTGCTCTTTAATCGGACAAGCACTCCTGTCCCATACCATCAGTAATCACCGCAGCTGCAACTCTGCATTCGTGGCGTTTGTTCAGGATATATATAGTATAGGTAGCACAACAATAGCAACAATCGCGTTAAATATATATATGATAGTTAATACATTCTTTTCGGCAAGTTTGGCATGTGCATATTGTAAAAGAAATGTACATGTGTAAGATCGCGTTAATTTGTATGAGATCGATGGTCATAAAACCCTTAAACGGCAATAAGACATTCAAAAGCCAAAGACACACCAAGTACTGGTTCTAGTCCCAGGAAACGGACTCGAGAGCGTTTCAAATTAAATAAAATAAATAGGTTTAAACTAAAGCCATTTTAAATAAGTAGGCAAACGTTCAATTGAACGATGTTAATTTATAAGAGCTGCTTTGATAAAAAAAATGTCTATCATCTCTGAACTCCTGAAACGTGTTTTGAACAGAGATGTTGATGTTTAACCTGTAATTTCTGCACCGCCTCTACACCAATAGCCCACAGGCGCTCGATATCAATGACTCAATCATTCGACTATCCGTTGTGACTTTTTTTTTAAATGCAGCTGCAGCCGTGATTTTTTTAAACCTGTTTATTATAATGCATACACATACTTAATCAATTAAAATCTTCTGACAAAACGTCTTCTTAAAAAAAAGTTGTTCGACTACGTATATAATTATTGACAAGGTAAGCCATTCGCAATTTTAAAATGCAACGGAAATGCGTTGTTTCCCCGCTCGCTTATTGAAATGCGCGCGCAGGCCGGGAACCTCGCTCAGGAACAGTTAACTGTTAAACTATCATATTCTCGGTCATTGTCTCTATAATACACGGTTTCCATGTCCGATGTTAATAAATTAGTTAAAAAAAATTNAAATAAGTGGACGAACGTTCAATTGAACGATGTTAATTTATAAGAGCTGCTTTGATAAAAAAATGTCTATCATCTCTGAACTCCTGAAACGTGTTTTGAACAGAGATGTTGATTTTTAACCTGTAATTTCTGCACCGCCTCTACACCAATAGCCGACAATGTTTTGACAATGTTAGTAGTCTACACACCGAAAATTATCGTAAACAAGCCAGATTTGTCTCCCTGTATAATAGTTACGACAGAACGCAGTGCGATAGAACGCAGTGCATGTATAGAAATATCAACGAGGCCGTAAATAGCCGCTCTACATTATGTAGAAGAAATGTCTAATTCAATTAGTCAGGCACATAGGAAAAGAAACTGTATTCACGCATGGAAGGAAAATAAGCATTTAGAAACATGAACGATGGATTGATTTTAAAGCAAATGTAAGTAACAAAAATGCAGCTATAATGAAGGATAATCCATATGCAGGTTATTGCAACAATAATGCCATTAAGCAGCAGGTATGTACTGGCGGACAAGAATAATATGCGTAAAATTCGAAGTATACATCATCAACATACATCGTCGCTGCAATAATAAAGGTATCCGGTTTAAGCACATAAAATACTACAGAAACTCACTACAAATATGCACACATCGAAACTTCAGTTTCGCCAACCGTATTTTCCGGCGAAACATGCGGTCCTTTATTTATTGGAAGGATCTAATGGAATAGTGAGGCACAAAACAAATGTACTAGACACGACACTTAAGAATACAACAAACACAAACATGAATAGCATCCGGGTCACCATACTGGAACGGTCCATGCAAAGAATCGGGAGTTTAAACAGGTTTTAATGAGCTCCAAACCAAACAGCAGCCATGTATTAATACTAATGCATATTATTTTCTTTATGAACCCACATGTACTTACACATTCAAACGCAATCAATATATTTGTCCATAACGAATATACATGAATGTTATTGTTTTCCGGAAGTGAATGATTATTTTCACCTTAGAAGCAGTTAACTTAACCAAAGTTTCATACGAAATTGAATATGCTCAAAACCACATAATGAGTTGCACATTTATTCGATCGTTATACATAATAACAAGTCACGTACTTACAAGTAATTCACACGCAAATCGTTAACTACGAACACAGAAAACACGAACTCATACACAATCTGATGGAGTGAAAAATATATATTGAATAAAAACAGTTAATCAATGTTCAAAAAAATAATACTTATAAGGCTTACTATCCAAAGATGATTGAACACATACATGATCACTATTTTCACATCAATTCCACATCATAACGTGTACTCGTCGAAAACCTATCGATAACAACGTGTACCATGTAGGATCATCTCAGCCAAGTTTGATAATATTCGAATCTGTGGTTAAGGAGTTGCCGTTTTAAATATTAGCTTTCCTAATTAAATGTAATCAAAGTTAATTTCAAAATGATCTTCAATCGAATATTTTAATGATCTTAATTTTATATCCAATTTGATTAAGAAGACTAATTTAGTGCTTTCGTAACAAAACACACATCTTTTCATCTCACAGTGACATTATGTTGTATTATTAATGTTGCGGTAACATAAAATACAATCAGCGGTTTCAAATTCACGAAGAACATCTGTATTATACCCATATTTAAACATATGTGTTATCGTGACTTTTGAGTGAGGGACACGGGCAATGCTACCTTATAAACATAGAACATATTTTTTTTTTTTTTTTATTTTTTTTTTAAGTTGGACGATGCGGATAAATTGCAAATTACCAAAATACAAACGTCTATGCTATATTATGGGCAATAGGCATCATCAACATTTGGCTGAGATTGTAAAAAATCGAGAGTCATATTTGTGTAAAGATTGCACAGGATTACAAATGATCTGGTAACTGAATAACAATGAAAGTACTTCATAAATAATTGTTTTTTTAGTAATACAACACCAATTCAGTTAGATCATAGTAATTCAATGATGTTTTATAGATACGAAGTCCAGATATATTACTCAGATCATGCTTGCGACACGTAAAGGTACATGAACATAGGACCAATCAAACCCGATGGCAGTTTTTTTTGTACGATAAAACAATTAAAGAACTGAAGCTATTCAACGGCATATGTGGAATACAGTATAACATCTAGCGAAAATATTAAATATAAATATTAACACATATAGATAATAAGGTAATCAACGATTCATTAATATATACATGTATAATATGTATCATATTAATTAAACAGATAAAAAACACGCATCTATAATCGGACAAAACATGTAATAATATAAATTGAAGAGTTCATTTCAAACATTAACATGCGGCATATTTCAATTAAGTGAATATTCACTCAATAACGTGTGTATGATACGTGGGCTTTTTTGTGTAATCATCCATTCTGATTGCAAATAATTCCATTCAAAAATTATTTCGACACTGTGCCTCTTGAAGGCAGGAATGTTATTTTCAAATAAACATGTTTTTAACGATCGAACGGATCGAGTGTTACCTATGTTGGCTTTATTTCGCAGTCGTCTGATTGGAATTTCTACGTGTTACTTAAAATGTTATATGAATAAATAAATAAATTTTATAATTAGTTACATTTTCTCAATAACTTTATTTTATGTACACCTCAAATATAATTGATTAATTGATAGATATAAAACCGATTGCGTATCGCTTTCGCTTGACTGTATTCTATTCTACAATTTTCTTACCCAACTGTCCACATTGCATACATTACAGTGACATGTAAAATTAAAGCAAGAAAGATAACACATTAACTAATCGACACCTATCATTGTGAAAGCGTTTTTGCGTTTGTATTATTTGCGCACATTTTTATATTAAATCAAACGTAACTATTTAATATACATGTATTTGTGACTGCGTTAAAAAGGGTCAGATTGAAGAAAATAACATTAACATTGGCAACACTGTAATTAATGCCGATGGTTATTATATGTATCGACAGTTTAAATTAACATATGCACACAAAAAACCTCTAAATCCTCACAATTTGTGACTTGATCAATGAACTCTTCAAACGTATGAAAGACGTCTCAATATATGAAGTTCCTTTGAATAAATCAACTTCCTTCTCCTTACGTAAAAACATAATATAAAAGCTAACCAGAAGCAATATACAATTCAAAACACACATACATTAAGTACCATCATTTACAAACAAAGAGTTGTTTATGTACGGCAACTTAAATTAATTCATATGGTAATATTTTGCTAGCTTAGCATTCAGGTACAAGTTTTGATGATTCCAGCCCTTTTGGGTGACCCCAAGGATTGATGCATTTTTTTTATTGAGCAGGTTTGAATTGAAAAATCAACACAATTGTTAAATTCTTAACAAAGAACTGTATTATCCGGACAAAGTGATAAAGATTGATTTCTCATATCCTATTTAAACCATGAACTGGTCCTAGGGCGTTTGACTCACCATTTGTGTCACTTCTGCAATGCTATGAACAACTAGCCAAGCGAAAACAGCTAAGCTCTGGACAAAGCGTTATTGCTTGAATTATAATGTTTTCCATTTAGTTTTGACTTAATATCTGATGCCAAACTCTTAAACGAGACACTCGTTTTCGTAATAATTTCTATAAAGTTATTAAAAAAAATCATCAAAATTAGACATGTTCAATATGCTGCGGACTAAATTCAGACGACCGACATCCATTATTATTTCAGTATTGAGTCACCTCATTTTTTCTCTCAAAATAAAGCCATTACAAAAAGAAAAGACTTACTTCAATATAATACAAACACCAGCCATCATAATAAAAACTATTTCGGCTTCATGACAAACATATTGCAGAACAAACATGATTACAAATAAAGTCATACATGGCAAATTATGAACCAATCAACTACTTAATTTTCTATGCAAGCATTCAACGGTTACTCTTTGTATATCACACAATTTAAAAGTTGCACATGTTTATTATCCTTTAAAATAATTTATAACACACAGAATGGTCATCACAACAGCATATTTACAAATCAAAATAAGCCACCCATATAAATCATTTGATACTGTTGACACCCTTTAAAATTAACTATTGAACAATCGAAATCACAAGATGATCTCCCGTACCGTGTCTGCTTAAATAAATTGTTTCCTTGAAATATTTCTTGCACCTCATATCTGGATATCTATTCAACTATTAACACGTCTTCATTTGAAGATTAAAACATTTGCAAAAACGAAAGATAAATCCGTGTATACATTGTTACATAAATAATGCAAAATTTAATAAACAAATATCAAAAATACAAGTTCACAAAATGCGCTTATTAAATGTTTTAATGTTACAACATACACAATCAATTCATTGTGTAATTACGATGTTTTAGCAAACACAACTCTCGGCCACACATGTGTTTTTTTAGTCAAATCACGCGCCAGGGTTTAACTTCTTTATCAAGAAGACATGTTCGTATCATTTTAGCTTGGCTTAACGCAATTCTGGATAAACTGTTAAAAACGTTAAGACAGTTCAGCTATTGATGGTCATGACTTGTTTTTATGGATAGAAACGCAAAAAGAACATATATTGCGCAGATTGTAATATTCAACAATATCGTATCAATCTGAAATAACCAAAGTGAAAATCGACCAATATTGTTTCATTTGATGTCTAAAACAAAACCAGCAGATTAAATTAAAAAAAGAGTAGAAGAATACGGTAGCCCCCATCCTTCTGGGGGTGTTACTTATTTGAAGACACAACGGAAAGATACGCACTGAGTTAACTATTTCCCATGTACGTCAAGAACGAATATTTAATAAGCATACCAATATACTGATTAAACATTTTGTATCAGTGCATTTAAAAGCGTATACTATAACAATATACTATTCAAAATATAGTAAACTACCATTTGGTATCGTTATTTACATCTTAATCAATATTTGTAGACAAGCTCTATAATGCAAACTATAACAAGCAAACCATGCATTACACTACACACATGCACTGAAAAAAGTAGCGAATACATGTTCTTTTTCAACGCACATAAAAAATGAACTTATCAACAATAAATGTTCCGAAGAATAAATTGAACACATAACATAAAGTAACTAAAAATAAATATAAGTCTTTGATCCAACATATATCATAACGAAGAGTAGATGTTATAAGTATCAACTAGTGTATAACATATAGATTGCGAGTTGATTTCACAGCTCTCTAAACTATGTTTAAATTAACGTTATTGGCACACTTGAGTGATGATGCTATCGGAATGTATGGTAACATTCCAAATTAATAAAAAAAGGTCATCAATATCATTTCACCAAAATGATAGAATATGTTCGAATATACATGTCTATAATACATGCATTGGTTGAGAGAACAGTCATTTAAATAGCTTTTGGGTTACTAATACTCATCCGACACAGGTCATTAATGACAGTAGCGAAAAAAGCTATAATACAACATATGCCTATATATGTACGGACATAAATATATCTTTGACACAAATGCTATGCACCTAAAAATATATGTCCTCATTTAAAATGGACGATGTAAAGCGGATAAGCTTGGGTATCATTAAAGATAATAAATATCGATGGATTCTGTACATTATTTGTCACTGAATCGTACAAAGCATTTCTCCCACCAGATGGTTTATGTGGCGGTCTACGCATACCAGATCTACCAATTGTAAATTCTCCTGTCAGTACTCCACAGTAGTACATCCGTTTAACACCATTCAGATCTGGTCTGGAGTAGACACTCTGCGCAGAATAGCGTGCATCGACTGCGAAGTAGACTCCGTCACCGAATTCAACCGCTGTTAGTCAAGACATTATAGTGAGTCGGGTTATTGCTCGTTATTTTTTCATAATTAGAAAAAGATGCAACTGCCTTCATTTTATTTTTGTAAAAATCTCCAATATTTCGACGAGAAACAAGTATAAACAGTGATGCGAGTGAACTGATTCGTTTTTTTAATAACAATGTATACGTACTATCAATACATTCCATATATTTGGCATAAATGTCGGTTTTAAACTCTTTGCTAATTTAAACAAAATTTAATTGTATTGTCATGTATGTGATAGGAGATATTTGTTAAAATATCAAGAGTAGACTGTTTCGCTATGAAAATCATTAAATTCTCGAAACTTGTTTGTGTGTAAAAGGGTCTTAACGTAAAATCAGAATTCATTTTTTTTTGTCTAAAAATATTTAAATATTATATATTTGTAGCTTCATTATATATAAGAAGAACATATTAAAACAACGTAATCAGGAATTAAATGAACCAGCTTTGATTTTTAGAAATATATATCAAGAAGGCATTAACACAATAAAATATTAAGTATTCAGTATGCTTATTTGTTTAGTTTAATTGCTATAGATCGGGCAATACTACTTTCTTTTTTACATACTATTTAGTTTGTTTTGTAATATGTAGAAAGAGTGCGATACAATTAAAATCATCTAAATCCTCTAAAACATAATATTGAATACCGAAGACAAATTATGTCATCAATGATATCATATTTTATGCCAAGAAATTCATCACGATTGTATCTTTCCATAAACTAGATTTGTATATTAATTTTAAGTGCAAATCGGTCGCAACTGCAGTTAAGACCATTTGAACGGACACATTTCATTTTCAGATACGATCTTTTGCCAAATTATGATTTTGAGTTGTTGCTTTTTAACAGAGTGTAGCGTAAATATATTAACTGGTGATAAATATTGGCGTTAAAGTAAATATATGCCGTGAAGTCATTTTTGTTTGAAATGTAAGTTAAAACCTTTTTGCGTTAAGTCCTTAATTTGCCAAATAGTATTTCTATGATATATTCATACCCCATTAAATGTTTCCATTTTTTTAAAATAATGAATTGAGGGTCACCAACCGAACATTTCTATTATCACTAATTATCAAAGTAATATTAAAGCTAATATTGCCCATATTTTACCATTTGACGTTAAGAGGGACATTGACTTTTGGTGAAGAGAAACAGTCGCGAGGGACATGCTTTATCGACACCGTGAGCATTTTTTTGCAGTTGTCTTTAAATTGCATGATCCATAAAAAAACACACTAACGCCGTGTAAACGCACCATTTTTTTGGGACAAAACGTAATTTTTCCCTTTGAAATAGGCTTTTGAGAACATGACGTCTAAACACAGTGGCCATTTTGGTCAAATTATTTGAACTGTCTTGATAAGTAACAAGCTTAAGTATTCACATGTGTGACTTTTTTGGCATGTTGGATTAACTTTGACCATAAAACTTGGTGCCACAAATATTAAGATATATTAGATACACATTTCCTAACAAACAAGTAGCTGTATATTTTACCAAACCAAATGTCTTCGTAGATAAAACATACTTCTTGGCCTTTAGACACACACACCTAAGGCCGTTTAACCAACTTGAAACTTGCAATCATTATGGGTGGCATATTTTAAAACACGAAGCATAATTCAAATTATCTTTAAAATGTTTCATGTCACAATACGATACTTCTGGGGTTAACAGTTGCGAATAGTTTTGTTTACGTCCAATAGAAGGGATATGACATCAACGGTGTGGACATTTCACCCTGATAACATAAACATAATAATTGTGGAGGACATAATATATAAGTTATTTCCTTTAAAATATCTTAAAAAATAACATGTTCTGTTAATGGAGAATATTAACAAAATAATTTATACTTTTAAGAATATTGTACTGATATTTGCAGAGGATCACCTAATAATATAATATATCAATATGAAACTTCTTAACCTTGCACTTTACGGTATGTTATAAGGTATTTGCTATCCAAGTCTAAAATGACCACGCGAGGTCGTTGTTAGGCAAGATTAGCATATGAGGCATGTTTTGAGCCATTTTTGTAAACGACTATAATACGAAGTGACCTACCGATTCCGAAAGATTTTGGACTCTGCGGTTTAAGTGGAGTTATTTTTTTCACTTTGCAAGTTCAGTCCATATTTATCAGGGGATTATTCGGGGTTGGTCAGTTTTTAGAATAGGCGTTAAATGTAAACAATTTTTGTAAAGGATCACTATAGAATGTGATAAACCAAATGAAGCAAACTCCTCCCCTTTTGCGGTTTTAAAATGTTGGAATCGCTAAGCCCTTTGAGTGTTTGTAAATCGCGCGAAGAAGGGCTTTAGCAAAATATTGCCACAATTCTATAATCTTAACAATTTGTGTAGAGTACTATTATAGAATAATACAAACCAAACAAGAAACATGGCAATACTATAAAAGCAACGTTTAAGGTATTAATTCACTTTAATTAAAATGAGTTCGCTGCCCAACGCTAGGTCTGTTTATCAGCTTCTTACACAACATTTTTTTCTGTTTTATATGTTTAGTTAACGTGACCTTTATCTTAACTCAACTTGTTCAAATGCAATTACAAGATTGGTCTTCTTGTAAGTGCCCTGCGCATAAAATAGCAGTGCAATATCTCCATTAAAACTCATGTTATGTAGGAAAACACGTTTTTCTAGTTTTTATTAAAATTAAGTCGACCTTTAAATACTTGACCCTAATGCAATCCCAAGCTAAGTATGCATGTAAGCTACAAACACTTAAACTAAAATACCTTTATCTAAACTATGTTTTTTTATCTGAAGCTGTTGCTATTTTAACTAGTTGTGACCTTGACGTTGACCTGACTAGAATTTAATACAATCCCAATCTAGGTCTCGACCCGGACTTGCTGTATCAAAAGGTTTATCAATATTAGTCGATGTAAAATAAGGTTTGATCGGAAATCCCAAGTTTTTGTTTTATTCTAGTTAAATTAACAGCGAACGTGACCTTGACACAACTGTTCCCAAATGCAAGCTAATGTTATGTTGGCTTCAGGCACACACATTTCCGTGCAATTCCTTAATCCAAACAAAGATTATTGAGCGGAAACCGTTTTTCTATTTAAGTAACAGTGACCTCGACCATAACTCAACTAGCTCCACATACAATATCAAGCTAGTTTTCAATTCAAGTTTGCTATATCCAAAGTTCTATGAAGATGGACATATTATGCAATACCACAATCCAAACATAATATATTGTGTGGAAACCGTTTATTTTTTTTATTTTTAGAAACAGTCCCTCGAAAAACAATCCCAAGCTAGGTATGCATGTAAGCTACAAACAATTTAAGTAAAATACTTTTATCCAAACTATTTTTTGTATCTGAAGCTGTTTCTATTTACTAGGAGTGACCTTGATGTTGACCTGACTAGCATTTAATACATTCTCAATTTAGGTTTCGATCCAGTTTTGCTGCATCCAAAAAGTTCATCGATGTTAGTCATTGACCGGAAATCACAAGTTTGTTTATTATTCTAATTAAAGTAACAGCGACCTTGACCTTTACCAAACTGGTCTCAAATGCAAGCCAATGCTATGTTTGTTTGTGGACACACAATACCTTGCAAAACAAAGTTGATTGAGCGGAAACCATTTTTCTATCTAAGTAACAGGGACCTCGTCTATAACTCCAATACAATATCAAGCTAGTTTTCCATTCAAGTTTGCTATATCCGAAGTATCATCAAGATGAACTAAATTTAACCTTCTTTTTATTTCTAATAAATATTCCCAAAAAGAAGTGAAATAACTGCTACTCAAATGGAGAATGTCTGCTTAACATAAAAACCAACATATATCATTATAATAAGTAACCTTATGCAAAACTATATCGACCTAAGTTGTGTATAAAAATACATACCAGTCTTTGCACAGTAGCTGCGATTGAAGCCATGCGCATTGATTTCATCCACCGTTTCGGCAGAGGTACCATGCCAGAGGAAGCGTTCGTTTGTTATTTCCGGCGGATTTTGTCCTTCTAGTTGCTTCTTCTTTGCAGCGTACTGTTGCCGTATAGGCCTGTTCTGGACCATTTCGATCTGTGCAGTTCAATTCAAATACAGTATACGATGGCAGTCACCTTCCCACATGAACATTAGTTCGTTTAACTACATACATTAAGGTGTAAAACGAAATTCAATTTGTACCAGCTCGAAACAAAAGTTCCTGTCCTAGCCTTGATACATCGCTTTGTTTTGTATCAGCGCGTGTGGAAGTTTAAAATAAGCCATTAAACTTATGTTTTAAAAAACATTTAGAGATTGATCACATCAGTGATCACTGGTCCTCAATGATAGCATGTTGGAAGGAGAGGATGGAGGAGAAAAATGTTCGGAATCAATAAAAAGATAATTAATGTCCTTTGAGTGGGGTGTGAAAAATACAAATACATATAAAATATGTAACATAAAGAAGAGATTGAGTGGCAATTGTTTGAACATAAGTGCCACTGTTATCACTACTTTTAATCTGGTGAATGCAAATACGATATGGCTTTCGTCTTCATTAAAAACAATAAATATAAACATGTGAACTATGAAGTTTGCGGCGGCATATGGACGGACAGATAGGGTAAAACCAATATGTCTCCCACCAGTATACGGAAGACATAACAACATGTTTTGATGCGATTGAAGATACACATTTCTTATACCGTAAAATCAATAACAAACCTGTACTCAGTCTACAAACAAAATGATACCCGAGTATGTTAAATTTAACTGTTTAAATAAATTCAAGTGAAATAAAATGTATGCGTATTTAACGCTATCTATCGGACACTTTTTTATAACAGAGTGATGGGTACGTTTTCTGTTGCTTAATACAAAAATACCATTACACACACGAGCAGTTATTTCTTACATGTTTAGGCCAGTTTAGTTATACACCTAAACAGCTTACAATTGATATTAATTCAAATATAAAATAACCTTTTGGATAGTAAAATTTGAGCCGGCGGACGCTGTGAAGGCGGTGGCTATTGCTGTGTATCTAGGGTCCGTGGCTAGCAGGGTGTGCACTAAGAGATTCCCTTTCATATCCTTCCAATCTTGTGGTATTTCGTCTAATTTGTCTATGAAAGAAAAATCGTACTTATTAAAAGCAAGAATACACATTTCGAATTAAATCTTGTAAAAGAATTACACAATCAATCATTTAAACAATCAAAACGTGTGCATCTTACAAAGGTAAAACATACGTTTTTGTGTATTTAAATTATACCTGGTTCCACATCTTTTCGAACAATCTTCGTTTTCTTGTTGTCATCGGTTTCGCCTTTTTCATATTCTTGCAACGTATTGAAATCGACGACTACTTCAACACTGTCTTCCCTGAAATTGGCATGGAATTAACTTTCGTCATGTCATATTTAGCTTTTATATTAACTAACATCTGTCACGGATGCACCCACATTCGATCCGTTGTCACTAAACTCATCTTATGTCGTAAAATCCGCGCCAAAATACCCAGGTGCACTTGTAAATATACTCGTAAGTATCTTTATTTTGTTTGATCCCTCTTATTTATACGTACCACTAACGTATGAAACATGAAAAAAAATCTATGTTGATGGTAAATTGATGGCAATTAAATTTGCAGATGACGGGAGACTGAACCGAACTACAAAGTGCACAAGCTTTAATGCTCATTTATAAACTTGTGAAGTTCCATTTTGCATGCTCACATACCTTTTTGAGTAACATGCGACACAAATGAAACAATGTCTCTTTTTCTAAAAAATGTGTATACCGGCGTAGCTCTACTGTCGAAACAAAAATCGCAAAATACAAAGATTCATATTTTAAACAATGCTGGTATAGCAGGAAATACAATGCTGGTATGAAAACGCATTTTTTGCAGTAATATTCAAATGCTTCGATTAAGTTGTATGTTGTTTGAAAAAGGTGACTTTAAGCAAAATATATTGGAACATATGGTCTGACAAGTATTAAACAAGAACAGAAACAAAGGATTTCTTCTTGAGTGTTGACAAGGTTTGTCAAGTTTATCAATTGAGCCATAATAGAAAACTACCCTGTCTTTTCAAAACTATGTTTTTAATCGGAGCTGCCGTGGAACTGTTTTCAACCAAAACATGTGGCTTCATGATTGTTCACCTTACATTTCTATAGGCATTGAAAGATAACTGCCTCTGCGGGGCATGTTGTTCAAACGACGGAACAATTTTGAAACATCATGATTCAAACATCACTTGCAATAAATGTTTGGAAAAAGTTCCATGCTGTTTGGACAGATGCTGAGAATACAAGATTGTTCTCAAGCTGGGAACGGATTCAACGTTCAGCCGAGATTTTGCTATCACACATGCTATTAACACGTTTTATGAACATTGGACAGTGAATGATTATCCTCTAGAGTATTGACAAGATTAATGTTGACTAAGCACAATTTACAACAGACACAGGCAATCGCACAATATACAATGAAATGTTGCTCTCAGTTGAACAAAAAGCTAAGAATTCCTTACATTTCTTTTGAAAATGATGATCAAATCAATAATTCTTACTAAAATATGATTAAAAAAAAAACAAGCACTGAGAGCTACTTCGTGTTATTGTGATATATGAATTCGCAATTTATTTATTGAAATCACAAACAAATCATCGAAAACATACATAAAATATAGTATCAATTTTAAGTGTTAAATGAGAAGCAGTTTCTTTTTCTCATTAGCCCCTCTAAAAGAAAATCATCCGAAGAAGTGTACTAATTACATTAATGTTCAACCTGGTGACTATTAAATTATCTGTAACTGTAAGTTTTCTATATTAAAAAATTGGGAACGCAAACTTTTAAAGTACTGTATAATTTTACTAAGGTATCTTTTAAATATTTTAAGTAAAATGATATTTTGATAATAAAGTAATACCACAATTAATCTATATTTTCAATGAGGGTGTATATTCATATGGTCTCGAGATAGTCAGGACAAATGAAGGCGAAATGCCTGAAAAACAGACAAGGACCGACATATCCTTCATATCGAACCTTAATTACGATGTTTAATCTAATTAAACGCGAATTAAAATTGAACGATAATATATAGTCTTTGTGAAAGAAGATAGTTGTAAACATATATTCGAGCATCATAACAATATATACCACACACCATACCAACAAGTAATTTAATCAGGCAACATAGAAATAATTACTTTAAAATTCAGAACGCAACATGTATCGTTTCATGCATCCCATATACATTTTTGTATTGTATCAACATGGGTATTTAAAACTAAAATGAAGTTTAATAACAGCAATAATACAAAATAGCAAATACAAACCGAAGTATGCGCTATAGAGAAACGAAATATAGAGCTTTTGCGGTTATTATTGAGGCTGAAATGTACTATTGCTCGAAAAAAATGTAAAATTATATAAAAAAATCTAAAATAATACATAAGTGCATTAAAAGTATATAAAGAAACATAGTATGCCAACACAAGTTAAAATTAGTTTATTTAATGAAAAATATGTTTGAAGAACACATATGTTGTTTACAGTTAAGCCTATAATTTATACAATTGGTGTACGCAATAATACATTTTTAAAACAAATCCCTCGGTTATTTAAACACCAAAACCGCAATTAGTAAAACTATAGATTTAAAAGAGAATATTGTTGAAATTTCATGGTGTTTGCTCTTAAAGATAAGTATAGGAAGCTTATTTTGTCAGTGTAGTTACATTTGCTGATTTCAAAAGAGCGATGAATTCCGGCATGATAAGACCTATCTTATCCGATAATATCTACCAATGTATTTCATTCTAAGTTCTGCTAAATAGAGCAGTTCACAACAAAGTGAAAAGTGAAAGTGTATGATTTTTCTATCATTATATAGAATAAAAGTAGGTTTATGCCATCGACCAGATTCAACCAAAATGGCGATGAGAGGAGACTAAGTTTACCTAAAGCATTCTGACAATATAAAGGATAGAATTTAAATGTGTTATTGATGTGATTTTTTTCTATATTATAGTGCTGTAAAAGAAGTTATTCTAGCATTAATGTCTTGGTAAATACAATCGTTTATTCTATGCTTAAGTAATGATACAAATTATTTTTTTGAACAACACCTTGTGTTAACCAACTTTTTCATTGCAGGCGTCAATTCAAAGTGACGTTTCATCATGTTGTATCTATTTTTTTATATATTTATTTTCTTCGCTTTCGATGATCTCGAACTACTTTGTTTACAATTTAAAAATATATATATATGGACAAGTTATGAATGAAGCACTAACTGTGCGTAAATAAAATAATGAATTGCTGTTTTCACACCTATTTTTCAGTTTTTATGTGGACATACTTAACATTTTTAATGTCATTGAAGCCCCTGACATCGCAACCATAATGTAAAATAGGATGCGCAAGTTAATTGAATACTTCAAATATATGTTGAATACTTACATTTGTATAGTTATATTTATACTCAGTGCATGAAAACAATCTCCAAATAAGACATATTGCTAACAATTTCAATTGACTTCATCATTATTATATTCCCATTGTATGTTTCGGGACAGTGTTCGTTGGGTTTAAACGAGAAATAATTTGGATTATTTATGCTCATAAAATATTGCATCAGTTTAGACATCGGTACGTACGGTTCTGATATTCCCGCGGATTGTTTCAACATTGCGCACAAACCCCAACGTGATCAATTAACAAAAGCCTATAAAATCCACCCGCTGACGATAATCATCAGTGACAGATCCGGTCTAACTTCGACAGTCTTTTGTTGTTTATGCCAAGTTGGGGCTAATTTCTACAGAGTTATAGCTGAAAGTGTGTACCACGCTTACGTGGCTATTTACGAAAGGCATCCTTTAATACGAATTTACCTGAACTCCCGATAAAGCTTTTTTGAAATGAAATAAAATATAAAGGGAATGAAAAAAATCTCGATAGAAAATGGTTTTGTCGCACTGATAAAGTGCATTGGAAGTGAAGACAATAATTAACTGGAATTTCACTTCGTGTTTTTAACAAATTATATCGGGGACCACAAAACGACGATACATTCCAAATACTAAACCTCTGATCCTTGTGTCTACAGAAGAATATATTTGTAACAAAGTGTGCTGTATAAGTCTACAGAGCCTTGTGAACCTCTGGGTATGACCTCTGTTTATCCCTCGGTCATAAGGAAAAACAGTTGTATAGAGAACTTCTTTACAATTTTGCAAACCAAATATAAGACCCATTAGTTACCAAAGGTTATTTAGTTCTTAGTTTATGAAAAAGGGACGTAACAATTGTAGTTTATTGTTAACGTGGATATAAATGTTGTAATTTTTAAGTAGGATGATAAAAATCGCCCGTACATAACTTCATATCCTACAGTTTTGAGAGCTCATACGGACAAGGTTTTGTCTAGGGACAGACGGACGGCCAGACAGACAAACAAACGTCCATGGTGACTCCAGTTCCTCTCCTTTTACTTCGTTACAGAGGCTATAATGACAAACAAAGTCTTACCGATATATGAAAGTGGGGTCAAGATTGAGGAATGCCTTTTCTATTTGGTAGTTAAGATTTATTTCAAATTTGTTTAGTTCATCGCCTTCATCCGTGACTTCTATGTAGTACCACTGGACAACATCTTTTAAGATCTGCGCTGCTTGTATGTCGTATTCAATACCTATTGCGTCCCTTATGATTCTAGAAACACAGATACATGTCAAGTTTGCGTTATAAATAGAAAAAAAACATGAATGCATCCTTAACATAAACAAGTTAAGTATTTCTTGGACAACTAAATTGATGATGTTCATCAAACGAAGCACATATTTTATGATACCATAACACTAATACATTGGTAAACAATAACAAGGTGACTACTAATTTAAACAGCTTTTACCGCAACTATTATTGAAGTCGCAGCTGTGAAATGAAATGAGCATGGTAAACGGAAGTGCCCGGTTTGCTTTGACAGACAGAATTCCTAACATATTAAACATGTTTAACATTTATAATCAACACAGTATTACATGTTAACAATAGTGCTGGCGGTGTGTACATTTTCCATCATTCCCATAATTTCAAATCCTTCATTGGTGGGTGTGAATTCAACATTGTTGTTATCTGCAACTCTTCTCAACGCTTCCCACTGTAATACACACGATTAAACAATTTAATACCATCCGATCGATTACATAAGTACACAGTCATGTCCATTGATAAGTTACTGTTAAACATAGTTCAGTAACATACATATTATAACTACGTTTGATAAAGCTTTTCACGTGAGTCATATTACTTCCCTAACCGCATTATTACTTTTAATACCTGTTGATCATCGAACCGTTCTATAATTGAATCGGTAAAACGAGTGCTAGCGACATCGCCTTCAATCAAGTGTTCTAACTTAGCAATGGCTTTTCTGATGTCCGATTCCTCTTTTGCGTAAATAATTAGGCAAACAGAATTAACGTCAGAGGATGCGTTTTCAAACGGAGTTCTAGCAGCAACCAATGATGGTTTCCTGTGAGTACCTTTCAAGAAGAAATATGTATATGACATGGATTAAGATGTGTGCATACATTCTTTATTTACAGGATATTTTGTTATAATAGTCTTTCTATTACCGGTGTGTAATAATATCACATAACAATCGTAATTGTGGTCCAACAAACTTTGTTTTCAATAAAAACGTTAATATTGTTAATGCTTTTTGTGTACATATCGTTAAAAAGAGAAGTTTCGGTGATTAAAATTCGCAAACCCGTGCTCAATAGCAGTTATATATTATCAGAAAACATAAGTCGACATGATCATGATAGGGTATTTTGCCGATATGATGGAACTCAGTTTAAAAATACAAATACTTGCACACAAGCTTACAACAAAAAGCAATGTACATGTCAAACAGAAACATTATTTTTACTGAAAGAGATAAATTCCCATGAAAATGCATTTTTACAGAAGAAAGAGGTATGGTATTTGGCCTCTGGTACTCTGACATTCCTCCCAAAGACTTCTATGAGTACAATTATTCATATGATTGGTAATAATGTAAGGATTCGTGTTTCAACATTCAATCAAAATATTAGAACTGTTCTCAAGTGAATAGATCGTACATACAATTATTGTAAATTTACTTCCCCTTCAATGCAAACACATTTTCTATACAGTATTTAAGCGACAGATCGGAATCTGTCACAAATAATTAACTGGAATATTGTTTTCCATTTGATCATTATAAGCTGTTTTTACGGGAAACGCACTTTCACTTTTACATCGGTACTCATGGGGTCAAGAATAGTGGAGCAAAGCAGAAAAAAAGTATTTCGAAACTATTAAGACTCTTGAATTCATTTTTACATTTATATTTATGATACATTGAGGGCAGTGGACATTATTCTTGATTTGAACTACTTCTGATAACGTTACCCTTAAAAAGATCGTCGTGGCATAATGGATATGGTGTCCGCCTAGCGACCGGAAGGTCATGAGTTCGATAACAAACGTGGGATCGCTCCAGATATTCCCAAAACACATCAAATACTTGTTCTACCCAGGAAACAGACTCGCGAGTGTTTCCATAAGCCTTAGGCTTTCGATACAATCGAGCAAAAGTAAATATGTGTAAACAAATAACATCATGTGATCTAAACATAGTCATGTTGTTTGTATTCTTTAAAATTGTATAAAAAGACATATCACAAATCTGTCGAAACGTCTTTTAAATTAAACCAATGAGAATCAAATTTTGAATTGTCAGTTGCATTGCGTGTTTTTAACGTCGGTTTGAACGTCAACTGCGCGTAAATTGTGCGAAATATTATGCATACGTGTACTGCACCAATTTAAACGTTTTTAGTTTAATTTTGGTTAGTGTATTAGAGTGATCACTGATTTATTGACTTCACTATACGAAAAAGATATTAAAACTTAAAATCAAAATACAACGTAACCAAATACCTTCATCGACTTCTTCAATAATTCCAATGATAACAGGGTAGCAATGTTCCACAGTTATTAATAGTCCCCGACCTTTTTCAGAATAAATATAGTCGGATATGCCTGGTTTTGTAACCATATGTTCTTTTTTCTTTACTCCCATGGCTAAGGAATCGAACTTTTGCCTAAATTTTTTGATATTTGCCTGTGATCCAATAGTTTTTAATTCAGTTTCGTCGATTGTAATAACGACATTTTCACTTTTCGCTAGTCCAAGAATATCTTGGATACAGTGCTTTTGCAACAGTAGCCCCGTGTATTTTTCAAAACACAACTTGTCAATGCACACGGTATTATTTTGCAGAAAATCAGAAATGAATACCAATACTGCACTGAGAATTTCATCGGTGCAAATCAAAGTTATTGCTTCTAATGCAACTTCAATCAACAGCTTGCCTTGATGTATTAAAGTAATCTCTTTTAAAATATTTCCCCATATGTCTATTCGAAACAATGATCCGAGTTCCGGCTTAAGCTGTACTCTTCCTGTAGAAAGCAACTTACTTAAACACTCTTTTCCATCAAACATGTTATTTCTTTTACACACGATATTTAACTTTCCATGCATAGAGTCCCACAGCGTTATTACTCCTTTACGGTTTAACTTCTGCAAAATATTCTCTTTCACAAAACGGTGCGTAAACATCTCCAGGAAGTCAGTTTGTGTATTCATTCCAGAGTTCGGGAAAGACTCGTGTATTGGGTATGCCTCAACCTGAATGCCATTTACCATGATATTCAAGCCAGTCAATTTTACTTCGTTTGCTTTTTGATGAATTTCAACTTTAACTTCATGTTCGCGGTCCATATTTAGTTTGTTCATGAAGTCTTCAAAAGTTGTTTTTGCTTTCTCCTTCCAGTTTGCTGCCAACCTCTCAAAGTCCTCGACATTTTCCGACACTGTACAAAATATTTCAACATCTTCTTTTGACATGTCGGTAGGCCACTTTATTGATGCGTGGCATATAGACATGTGCGTTTGCAAAGCTTGTTTAATGACCGACATTTTAAGAAATTTCTTTTGGTTTGAATTTGTGTTTATTTCGAATGGTTTTGGCATTTTAATTCTTCGTCCAACAATATCCTCATCCGTCTTTCCAATGCTCGGAATGTAAAGTTTAACGAAAATCGTTTTTCCATCAAGAGTATGTTTTTTTGACAGCACGTTTTCAACCACTGAATTAAAACAGAAATAAGTGATTCATTTCAATCCCATTTGGATGTCAATAAAGGATTAGTTATATCTTTGATATAGTGAACTTTATATTACTTATATTATTTTGTGAAGACAATGAACAGAAGATTATCATATATATATAATAATATACTTTAATATTATAAAACTATTAATTATAAATCTGTCTCAATATTTTAAGAATTGACTATGCTATTTTGTGTATGTCGCCAACTATTGGCTGCGTGTAAATTACCATTATAGTCCTTAAAGTACACGATACAATATTGCTGTTCGACAAACATCTGAACTTTTTCCACAGGTCCACCGTTGCTTTTTTGTATGTTTTCAAAATACAAGACGATCGTGTCCTCAGTATACATACTTCTTATGTTGGATACATGCACACAGTTAGACATAGGTACTGGACTGAATCGCAGTATTGATCCTTCTAATGGCTTCGACTTGCATGCGTCTTCCAATTGTGTACATGTAACATGCATTTCTGTAAAGTGTAAATGTAGTGATTCATTCTCCTGCCATATATAATTAGGAAATACAAGGCCGTGATAACATTGCAAGCACCACCGGTGAAAACCCATGTGGCGAAAAAATACTGGACATAAGCCTCACATTACTTTTCATGTGTTTTCACTGGTCATGCATAGCCTGTAACACTCAATATGTACATTCAATTTCGTGATCATATAATGCGATCGTTTTCTCGTAAACATTTTTGCGATAAACTGTTAAGGAAACGAACCAATTATTCATGAGGGAAAGGTCAATGTTGCCGGACTTATTCATACGATGTATACATTCTAACAGCTGATAAATACAAACCAATCAGGTAAAGATTTTCCCCCAATTAAATACCAATTATTAATCTTATTAATCAAGATTACATTGTGTGAATACGCACACATCGATTGCCGACCGAGGATAAATTATTTTACTATTAAACGGAACTGTTCACATATTGGCAATAACAACTTTCAAACAATTGTCTTAGATTTCAATAAGAAAGTTCATATTGTATTGAACAAGCGATTGAATTCATTATCAAAGTATGAAGAGTTTGTAACGTTTTCATTCGGTCGTTTCGTAAAAACACGTGTATCAACAACACAGCATAACAAATAAGCACAATGTTTCAAAGCATGATCGGCCCAGTTTTTAGCGCGTTAGATTGTGCTCGCAAGCAAAGGAACCGACTCGAATACCGCCGATAGAAAACTAAAAAATGTAATTCTTGATACGATTTGTATTTTAGAATATTCGAATAAACTCCTTCCAACTGGATTTGCCTTTGGTTTTATTGGACAATAAATGTATTGACACTTTTCATAATTTATTAAAAGTAAACAATAACCACAAAACTCAATGAAATGTTTTTTTTTTTATTATTTTTACTTTTATATGCAACGAGTCAACTAATATGTTAGCACATCGTATACTTCATCGCAAGCAGTGAATAATATATGAAGGGAGACATTATAATTATTTTATCTCAAAAGTGCATTTTGACTTGAAATACGACTAAGAGATTTTGATGAAGTTGAATTTACCTCTGTCCCCATCAACAATCGCCAAAGCAGTGTCCTGTCGGTCAACATGATATATCATATATACCAGAGTCATTCCCGCTCTAGCCTCAATGAACAGCTCTAGGATACTGAATGTTATCCTGGGATTCAGTCCTTCGATAAGCATCTTGTTTGTGTAGTTGGGCGGGGTAATTGGTGGGACGTATAACGAAACATCCAGAAAATGACCATCAGTGGTGTGCTGCCTTTCAGCTACTTTTCTGGCAACTAACACAAAACATACATTGCATCTTGAGACCCAGATTTACAAATATAAACGGGAGTTGCTAAATATAATAACGTGTAATAGAAATTAAACGTTATACATACCAGACTCGTCTTTATATCGTATGTAAATTACATCTTCATCTTCATCATCATTGAAGATTTCTTCTATTTCAGTGTCACCCGACTTGTCCACGCTTTCAAAATATAACTTCACATTGTCTCGGTTGTTCAGCTTGCTGACTCCTCGGACTTTAACAGTCTTCAGTGGACGTTGGTCTATTTCCTCCCTGTGTTCTTCACTTTCCATAACTGTTAGCTCGTGTACATTGCTTTCATTTATATGAGATATTTTCGTGGACCGTCGAGGCACTAAAAGCTCCACTTTGACCTGTTTACGAAGTATACGATGGTCAGATCTTTCTGCAACACGCTTGGCAACTGAAAAAGTTGGTGTTAGAAGGCAATATAATTCAATAAATATGTTTTTTTTTTCTATCATACATACACACAATCATGTTTTTATATAAAATTGATTAAGATTTTAGAAATATAATTTATATTGAAGATTTGATAACTGAGAAATGAATGCATTCATCGTTTTAAAGGAAATAAATACTTTTACTGGAGCAAAATAGTTGTCTTATTCAAAATATGAAGAAATATGTATTTACATATTAAAAAATGAGAAATATAAAGACAATCATAGAAAATATTTTTTTTGAAGACTATATTACTAATTATTGCTTGAAATACAGAATTTACCTTCTGAGTCGTTAAATATGATATAAAATGCGTCTGATTTGAAACTTATATCAACTATATCGCCACCTCCAGACCTCTTTTCATTTTCAAAATACAATTCAAATGTTTCTTTATTTTCTTCCATAACGATCTCACTTGGTCCTCGAACAACGACTGTACACAACTTCGTTGGAACATTGATTTGTATAGACAACTCCTTCTTCTTTATTTTTATTGGGCGGTTATCCATCACTGCCTTTACATCTAAAATGGTTTAATGATTTAATATTGTGTTTCTTATCACTGTACATACGTTGCAACCGTGTATGACTGGTACAGATATTTATTATACAGCAAACTATAAAACAAACTGCGTAATACGAGTATTGAGAGCATTTTCTTGTTTTGAGATTATATATATATATATATATATATATACATAAAGCTGACTGCAAAATACGGCCTATTCATGCACCACACGTTCCTTTACAATTTCGAACGAAATAGCTGGTTGTTTTGCTTTCAGAAAATGTGTGTTCTGATAGCAATCTGTGTTGATCGCAAATGCAAATTCCATACCTACGCCCTCGATAAGTATAGTTAAAATTCTGACCGTTTACAACAACGGATGGCCATGTACAGATCGTATTCATAATCGCTACATGGTGAGCAATATTACAATATTTTTATTTTTATATGCATCATAAAACAACTTGCTCCTGACACAAGTATGATATTGAGATTAAAGATTAAATGGTAATCTCTTGTTAAAAGTAATTAAACAAACTTGTTAATCAAAGGTCAACGCTCCTAATCGAATACAGAAACAATATATGATCAACTATCCATACCTTCTGGATTGTCAAATCTAATTACGGCATTCGACTCCTCTTCATTAAAGTCAACCTTAACAACCGTGCATGACTTTAATCTCCGCGATGAAAACAACATCTCAAGGATTTCTGAGTCCACTCCAGATGGGATGTCTTCAACTATGATCTCGGTTTGCGTTCCATCAAAAAAACGTTCTTTGGGATTTTGTAATGTGCTGCTTGAAAGTAACTCAAACGAATTACTGCTGCCAGGCTGCTGAACTGAAATATGCCAACCCATACATTGAAGTGGTTGTTTACTCAATACACGTTCTACATCTGCAGAAAGAAGACGTAGCATTGATATGCCTTTAATGAGATATTTTATGAATAAAAAACAATACTTCGTATTACGTTATGGTGCTTTCCATTAATGCACATAAATTGACACTTATCTCAAATCTACGCTCTCGCCTAATAATAATTTTATACCCTGTATTACGCCTTTTTTTGGTCAGTACGAAGCCTTAAAACAAATTAATCGAAGAACATTTTTTAGCCATCATCAACGTAACAACAGAAGTAGATCTAGCTATACTGTATGTAATGATGTGTAACGTCATGTTATGTTACTAACCTTATATGAAGAGCTAATGATCTAATATAAACAAGACTATTGCCAAGCAATGATGTCCCCTACCGGCTCCACCATTGTCAGAAATGATTTTTTAAAGTATTTGTTGGCATAGCAACCAGAATTCTTGACGTAGGAACAAAATGAAATGACGTGCATAATCTTCATATTGCCATCTGTCCATCTTTCAAGGTTCATGAAAAAATATGAAGAACTTTTTAAGTTATCGCAGGATCCAGAAAAGTGTGACCGATTGACAGACTGACTGACTGACAGACTGACTCACTGACAGACTGACAGACGGAGCGCAAACCATAAGTCCCCTCCGGTGAAACCGGTAGGGGACTAACAAACACGGTAAGCATGTGACCTGGTTTTGCCAATGAAATTAGTTAGATTATAAAAAGTATGCATCTAACAGCGTGTACAGTTTGTCGATAAATTTCAACTTTAAAAACATGACCTTCTCACATTCAACTCGTCTCTTGATTTATATGTATACTATATGCATGATTTAGATTTGATAGCGGCATCTATGTGTTGGCTAGTTGTAATGGCATAACGTAAAAGTCGATATGTGTACATACTTATAGCCTGTCACAGAAACCATCTCTTCAATATAGCAAGCCATATACCAATATTCATATTGGCCCGTTAAAGAATAATCTTAAAAATGTCAGTTATGCATATCCATATGTCATCTTAATACATTTAATACTGTGTTTATAGGATATTAATAAATTTATCAACACATATTAACCCGGAAAGATATTTGTGTGATGATGTCTATTACCAGTGGATACATCGAGGATAAGAATTCAAATGTTCCTTATGGGCCTATCGGAGAAGGAACTTGCCCAATCTTCGCAGGTGCGTCCTAACTGCACATGATCGTGACCCTTTGGTTCATTACCTACACCGATTTGTCCTTCCCAATAACCTTTATCTCCATGACCCTTACCTTGATACATCGGGCCCATGTGTGCATTTCCTGGACTAATCTGATCTTGTCCTAGATCAGCTTGCTCAGTTCCCCGAGCACTGAAATGAAGTATAAAGTTAAAAAAGTGAAACAAAATACCTTGCATGTTCAATTACATAAAGAGGCATATGAGGATCATTGAACGCTCACTTGAAAATCTGTAGCTCAGTGATATAATACCCGACCCCCCCCCCTGGTTTGGGGCTACTTTTGACCACAGAGGCAAAACCAGAACATATCTTGCAATGTAAATTTATATAAAACATTTCACACAACAACGAGAGTTTCTAATTTTGACATAAGATAGAAAATTCGAACAAACTTAGTCGAGAATCACTACATAATGCTACAAATATATAAAAATAGGTTGTGTACAAAACGAATTGTAAAGGGTTTCTCTATATCAGTCAATATATAAGCTGGTTACCCTGGGGATGAGGCAATTGTTCTAGATCAGGGGAATACTTTTTAAAGGCTTTCCGTATATAATCTCAATGCGCATTTGGGGACCCAATGGGGCGATGCCATTTTTGATCCAAGGGGCATAATTTGACCAATGATTGTTGTCTAGAGGACGTTTTTTTAGACAATATTCCAAAAAGGAAATCCATGCGCTATGCGGTTTCATACTTGAAGTCTTTAAAGGTTTTCCGGAGATAAGTCAAAATAAACATGACAACCGTTGCATTTTCAGCTTTGAATCAAGTAGCATGTTATATAAAAAAGTGTAGAAGACCTTTAGATGAAAGTTATGTGTTTTAAGGATTTAGACACAACGTGTATCAAGTGTTTTCCTATATAGTCATTATAAAACCAGTGACCTCCGGGATGAGGCCACGGTTTACCCAAGGGATATAATGTGAACACACTTTTAGGGGACCCCAAGAGGATCCTAGATACCAAATATGAAAGCGATGTGATGGCGGTTGCAGACAAGATAATTTTATAAATATTTTCCCTATAAAAGTCCATTTAAATTTGGTGGCCTCTTGGGCGATGCAAATTTTGACCCCAAGTGCATAATTTGTTCTTTGCAGAGGTAGATACTAATAATAGAAAAAAATAACGCGCCTCGAAACAATTACTTGTCGGCATATTATTTTTTTTTGCATTCGCAACGCGCGGAAAATTAAGTGGTCATTTTTCTTAACTTTTCCATACGGTTTTTACTTTTCGAACTAAGTATTATATAGAGAAATGTTAGAAAACCGCCATGTTAGTACTTCATATTAGATATTTATCATCTAAATTTAACATTGCAATGCTGGAAAATTGTATTATTGTCATTTTAAGCATAAATAAGTTCAACTAAAACGAAAACATAAAAATAAATCATTGTTTTGCATGTATATATGTCTTGTGTCTCTCAGCCATACTTTTTGTGGTTAAGTATACATCGATTCTGCAAGGGGCTTTTTGTATAAGTTAGAAAACCATACGTGAATATTTTGACATGATACATGTATAAATAATTTTACTATATACCTGTTTAATGCTTTTAACAAAATACAGGTTGTATCAATCGCTGAAATAAATCCCGTATTATGCTACTCACTGTTTCCGATTCCGTATTACCATACTAGCTGGACTACTTGCTTCGATCCATTTAATGACGTCCCAGTTTAATGACGTCAAATTTAACGACGTCACATTTAAGTCATTGTTTTGTCAGTTTTGTTAAAGCAAAAAAAAAACAATTGATAACTGTTTTCGTTAGTTGTTGTATATAATAAAAGGAATATTACGCAAGTCCATTGTTCCAAGTGTTTGTATATCAGTCTCGTGGCTTGCACTATTTCGTATCACACTCGAGGCTCCGCCTCTCGTGTGATACGTCGTGACACAAGCCACTCGACTGATACAAACTCTTGGAACAATTGTCATTGACTAGCGTAATATTCTGTATATATTGTTCTTATTTTATGATTCCACAGTGCTTAAAGAATTAAAAAAAAACACACCAAGGTAGTAAATTCATTCTCAGAATTATGTGACTTGCTTTACTTTTAACAACACGGTGGTCAAAGAATTTATATCAAAAATTGCAAACTGGAACACTTTAATTAAAATCACTTTTTTTATTTGACGGTAAATATTCATGGCATTTTGTATGCCAATCCCTGAAACGATGCTGATGATGAAAATAGTAAAATAATTTAAGTTCGAAATAAATGTTTGTACGAATACACTACCTGTAAGTATGGTCACTAATATGTGCGTGTACTTATAATAGACGATCCATTTCTTATTTGTTTTAACGAGGTTTGTGAATGTTTCTGGGGATTTAAGCATTTTAAGGTCGTACAAATTAGACATACACTCAATATTACAATGGTTCGAACATCCTAGGTTCGGACAGTCTCTCCAGATCTTCAGACACAATGCCTATCCCGCTTTATGTTATTTATTTTGGTCTACTTCTAACAAGGTGTAAATGTATTTCAAGTTCCTAACAGCTACATGATAAAAGTAATTTAAAGCAATTTATCGCCCGGTCAATTTTACCATTTATTCTATGTCAGATACGCCCATAAAATTATCAAACTAATGAATCATATGGCGAAATATATACTACAAATCGTTCTACTTTCGATTTCGAAAACGAAAGTGTGCTTCGCCCAAATAAAATGAACAGTACTAATTACATGTTTGTATGTAATACTATTGAGAATATTATGTAACTAATAAGATGCTTACAAAGATCTCCCTCTAAATCCAGAGTTCATCGTTTTAGTTTGAAGTTGGCTTCAGCACCCGTAACTTCGTCAAGGCAACAATGTTGCCTCTGAATTTCACGTTTGAGCACATTTGCGTTGATGTTTTCTGTATGACCATGCATTGAAATAAGTTTACGTAAATAAGTCCCCTGAATAGTCACATTGCTTTCAAAATATATACGATAACACTATCGTAGTATTTGTATAAATAAAGACGACCTTCATATAAATCGACCAAGACTCTTAAATCGTGACACCTCACTATCTCCGGTATCCTTCGTAAGATAGATAACGTGGACATCGTGGAGCTATCTTGCATTGACACAACAAACGCGTCATCCGTCTCTTGTTATAAGGATGTATTCAATGAGCATTGAACTAGCGTTAAGGGGTGTTGCTGCAGTTTTGCTGATTTTTTTCCATCTAATAACTTTTGCTAAAAATTTATATTCAAGTACTACATACAAATACTATATGAAAAATGAAATAAAAACATAGGGTCACCGACCTTGTTTTGATTTTATTCGCCATTATATAACATGTACTTTTTCATTAAAACTGAAAAATCTCTAATTGCATAAAAATGATTAATAACCTATGAAATTGGCAACATGTAGATATTATATAAGCTAATATATATCATATACCATTTAATTAAACCACAAACTACCAAAAAAATGGAGAACACAAGTTAAATTTTAAGAAATTTAATTTTTATAATTTTTATGTCACCCAAAAAAACGTCAATTTTTTACTATTTTAACCACAAAAATGGAATTTAAAAAAGTTCTATCTAATAACTTTTTGCGAAACTGCTCAAATATGTTCATCAACGTATTTTTATAATAAAACAAAAATGAATAAAGGGGGTCAATGCACTTTTAACAGAGATTTTTTTGTTTAACTATCCCTACCGTCTATGTCGAATTTCCTACAATACAGCAATTAGGCGAAACCCAAGTACCGGTACATAGACTGTTAGAGATATGCATAAACATTATATATTGTTTACAATCTTAATTGGGATCACAACGGCTTACTAAAAAACACAACACTTATACAATATTTAATCACAAACATAAGACCATACAGTATCAAACTCGACCTTCATCATCAATAACAGGGACTTGTTGACAGATTTCGGCATGTTTTGAAGTTTGTGATTAAATGCTTTAAATTGATTAGTGTAAACAACAGCACTAACGAGCTCCAGGAAAAAAACAAGAATGAAATAAAAGAAAGAAAAAAAGAATAAAAAAAAGTTAACCGCACCTGGGATCGAACCACTGAGTACCTATTATGAACCTGCTCGGTCATTAATTTGTGATGATTCTGATAACAAAACTATTGGGTTGTGATAATAGCATCGGTGTTGCTATAAATATTTCATCGGTTAAATAAACTGCCGCAACACCCCTTAAACTTTCTGCCGAAATTTTGGTATGTCGACTGTCAACGTTACTATGTTGTACATTTTGATCTTTTATCCAAACGATTCACGTTTCAAACAGTATTTCACCACATTGTTATCCACTTTAAAAAAAAATAAATCAACGGTGTTTAAAAAAAATATATTTAAACCGAAGGTAAAATTGGATTCATTTAATTTCGCGATATAATCAATAAATATTTGTTCAGTTGGCGGAATAGATTCGAACGAAGACAATTGGTTACTAATGCAATACAGACTATCATTACCGATTGTAGAACTGGCTAAACAGACCAAAGATGTCATATTATAAATATGAATTCGTTTAATCAAATAACTGTGTTAATTATAATAATAATATTATTATATTTGTTTGTGATAATTCGGTGTATTTATTTGTGAATACATGTATACGTTTCAATATTAAAGTATTAAGGATCTGTCATAAATTTGAATGTTGTGCATTATTATTTTAACTATTACTTTTATTATTATTAGTATTTAATAATCTTGAATATAACTAGGATGTATAATTATCATAATTATGTATTAAATTTTATAATACATTAATTTTATTCATCATTTTTTAATGAGTGTGCATACTTTTTTATGTAAAATAAAATGTATGTATCAGGTTGATAGTATTTCAGCATAATATAATCAAATTTGCTTCAAGAATGAAGATTAAGGAAATGATTCTCGTTCAGTACTAAATAAGTCTGAACACATACAACTTTTAATTATGTATTCAACTACGTGCATGATTGATGACTACTGTCCTTTATTATTAGTTACATGCTCCATTTTTACAGGTGTACTTATTATGAAAGACTGATGGGTCATCTCCTCATCGATACTTAATATGGCTCATACTCGGAACAAAGCAATTATCAGTAAAAAACTACGCAAAGCACAGACAGAAGTAGTAGAATTGTTCTTAAAGAAAATATACGAATGGAAAGCTGAAGAGAAATTTCCCCTCAGCCACTATGACGCCGTTCTTGGTAAACTGCACGAAAAGATAATGCAGATACAGACTCGTAACGAAAAGATCATGCTTTATATTTTAGAATCGGAGAAATACATGCTCGAGATAGATTTCAAGATGAGAGGTCTGAGGAACTTTTAACAATCGCAACGACAGCCGAATCTGCCAGTACTGTAGATAAATCAGCATCCTCAGTATCATAACCGCAAAAATTTGCACGTTCGTAGCCTATCGCCGTCGGAACTCAGTCAGCAGCCGCAAACGACTCAGATTCGCAAAGTGGTATCATCGGCTCAGAGTATGATCTTCAGCAGCACATTACCATCACACAAGAGCGGCAGAGGCAATTGAACATAAACGCCAATCCATGTTTGAACAACCAGCATCAATATGTAAGTAACGTTAATTCCTTACATTTCCACGGACTGCCTTAATTAACGTTACCTTATTTCAATGGAGACATTTTTGAGATACCTTTGGATCGACAATACATCCAAACAGAAGTCTCACGGATGTCCAGAAATTCGCTTGGGACGATGGAACTTTACCGGTACGTAAAAGGGAATGGAAAAGCGTATAATTGTTGGTTTGCTAAGCGCGCGATTTTAGGCGCCTTATATACAGAGTCGCGTGACAGCCCGACGAAAATGATGAAATCGGCTATACAATGCAAAAATAATCACATTTTTTTACCCTTAAAAAAGTAGGATAAACAACTCCGTTTTATGACGAAATTATTTACTTGCAACGATTCAAAAGCAACCTGCTTCTATCACAGCGTTTTATAAATGAAATTCTATTTTGATGACGGTATACCACGTGACCTATAACGTGGTGACTAAATAGTCTTATTTGATTGGTTAACGACGATTTCTTCCTTTTACGATGACTTAAGAAGTTTATGCAGGGATTCCGACGGTTAGCTATTTTGGTTATTAAATTTTAATTCATTGGGCGATTTTGGGGGCATTTGCAATAGGTGTGTATCTGGAAAGGTTAGTCTTGTTTAAGACAAGAGCTACAGAAAATACCAGTGTGTGTGAATATGCTCAAACAGGGCGTGCAATAAAAAGACTTTAGAAAGAGAGGGCAGTTGAACTGAGTTGGTTTATTGGAACGCACCTTACCTTAGCTCAGGCCATAAAGGTGGTTACTACTGGGTTTACCAGTTGCCCAGTGACTATATAGCTCGCGAGCTTGGTTTATCCGAGCACAGCCTTGTTGATTGGAAAAATTTCTTCAGAGATGTTTGTCTCTCCGTCGTGGTGCAGGGTGTGTCGTCGAAATAAACGAATCTTGGAAAGCGAAATTACCACAGATGTAACGGAGTAGAGGGAATGTGGGTATTTGGTGGTATAGAAAGAGACACAAAGAGATGCTTTTTGAGATAGTGGAGGACAGGTCGGCTCAAACATTTATTCTTTTAATAAAAAAATACATAAGACCAGGAAAGCGAGTGAAAGCTGAATGGCTTTCAGTTCGTTAGAAAAAATATGGTTATTTACATTTTACAGTAAACCACTCCAGAGAATGTAAAAACCAAGAAACCGGCGCCTGCACTTACCTAGTTGAAAACACCTTGTACGCTGTCAAAAAAGCTTCGTGTGTACGACTGTCGAAGTCGGCAACCGCTCGAGCCGGTGTAAAGCGCAAATAATCAAGACGCAGACAGCAGTCTCGATCTTTTTGATGATTAAGAAAGTAAAATTCTTTTTAAAAACCGTTGTATCCTATATATTTCAATCGTATAGGAGCTGCCGCCCCCAAACGCCCGCTTTTTCGATGGACTCGATAAAACAATATGGTGGTCAATTTTTGTTTATAATATTCTTAGCAAAGAAACGCGCACCTGCTAAACGTGTTTCGGGCATGCGCACTCGTGGTAAACAACTTCGTACCGGTAAAGTTCAATCACGAAAATACGTCTACGCAAGCTTAAACTGACAATGTGTGTAAATCGATCCAGAATCGTGCAATTTTGAACTGCAGATTATATCCCATCGTCATTATTCCGTCTTGGCTTTATTTTATTTTTTTGCTAAAATAATCAGCGCTTAAAAATACTGGTTTTAAACTATCTGAATTGTCCAATCGACACCCTTAATTGCTTGTGTCGTAAAGTTAATCATACACTATCAACTGTTGATTATGTCACTGTAGATAAAAATGTATGCACATGGTAATCATACAAATATTCACAATCATTTAACGGTATCAAAGAGAAACAATCCCATCCGTTTGACAGCATGCGTGATTTAAAACCTGCCTGTATTTACATACACATTATAGTACCGAATTATATTCGTTTCGATGCTTAGACAGTAGGTCTCTGACGACTACTGTTAGCTTGATGCATGTATTTGCATCCTCACTTTCATAAGGTTATTTGTAAATGGTAAATATGAATGGTAAGAAAAAAACCGCGATACAAAATGAATAGCTGATAAGGTCGACGAGACATTAAATAAACGAGACTTTTATACAACCTTTTGATTTAACAAAAAATAATACAGTGGCATCAGCGGGACGCATAACACCGTCCATTTACACATGTTGTTCGTGGGATATGTAAACCAAGAAAACATTAATTGTTGCAATACAGCGAGCTAACATGTTAAATCAATAAACTATTTTTTTATAAGATTTATCTTTCTGGGATGCAGCTATTCCGGATTTTCAAAACTAAGTCGAATAAGAGTTGTCTCCCATTCGGGTAGGTATGCTCACTTCCGGTTGTGTTAAACATAACAATGAACAAGTAAACAATGGGCAAATTCTATTGCTGTATGCCTGACTGAACAAAAATGCGGGTAAATTTGGCAGATATGGCAAGCCTGTAACGCCACACAAATTGCCAATTAATCGTGCCACTAGACCCGCTTTGATAAGAGCTATTAGCAGAAGAGATTGGAAGATAACCGGGTAGGTATCATCTGTATATGTATCCTTCTTTCCTATCGGTTCGTGAATTCCTATAGGTTCGTGAATTTTTTAATGACGCAATAATAAAAACATCCGTGCGTCGCACGTGTCCTAATTCGATACTAGTATATCCAGAAGATTTTGCACTCTCGGTAAAAGTGAAAATGAGGACAAAAAAGGTAATATTTTGTTTTTTTCTACTGTGTACACATTCATATAATATCAATTTTACACTGAAATAACTAAGTAAAATAACAGTACACCTTAAATATTACGCTTATTTAGGTGTTACATCTGCCCCAGTCTTTTGTTTACAATGTCAAGGTCACTTGACTAAAACAATATCAACTAAAGTCGACGTTCTTGTAAGGGAGAGGCCCGTAACGGGGAAATGGTAAGTTGAACGAAAACTGATTAATACCTAATTATCGTCGCGTGTTTTTTTAACGTTGTAGGCAGTTCCTAAAAAAATATCATGGAAAATACAAAAACTATACCCCTGACATACTATTTAAAGCAGTTGATGAAGTAAAGTTGAAAAATTAATGTCCATCAATCGTGTGGCTCTTTAATACAACATTCCATACCAGACATTGCGTGATCGGATCAGTGGTCGTGTGGATTCAAATAACTTCACGACTGAAACGGTTTTCACTGAAGACGAGGAACTGAGGTTGGTGGAACACGCAGAAGACTCTGCTAGACTGGGGTACGGCTTCAGTAACACAGCCATGCAAAAGATGGCAGGCGAGTTGGCGCACCACATTGGAAAACGTGCTACTGACAAACAACTCAGTAACTGTTGGCTATATGGCTTTTTGAATAGATGGGATAGTAGAATATCCACACTGAAACCTTCAGCGTTGGATTCCAACAGAGCCAAACACTCAACTCCAGAAAGTGTTGACAAATATTATGAAAACCTTGAAGGGGCTATCGCGGAGTACGGGCTACAGCAGAGACCTGATTGTATATACAATCTGGACGAAACTGGCATTTCTCCTGAACATCGACCATCAAACATTATTGTCCCAATCAACGAGAAAGCGCAGGCGGTCACGTCGCCACGATCAGCAACAACAAAATTGATCGCGTGCGCAAGCGCATCAGGACACCATCTGCCGCCATATTTTGTGTTAAAAGGTTCATGACAATATAAGCAAACTTAATTTCAATCCATATAATTATGCTAAGTAAATGAATTATGCTGTACAGTATTTTTTAAACTAAAACATGCATTTAAAATATAAGTCAGTCACGTAAATCAATACATTGATGTTATTTAATTTATTGAAAAAAAAAGAATATTAACTTTGAAACACAACATTAATGTACTATAAATGTATATATGTATTAATATTTAAACGCAGTAGTAATTTACATAACTAATTAATGCAGGAAAAAGGTCCAACGACAACTTGTCGAAAGAACTTTCACCATGTTCCATTGTGACCATGTCGGAAACTGGTTGGTCGACCACTGCAACCTTCAAGGACTACCTCGAAAATCACTTTTTGAAGTACGTCAATAGAGGAGACGGCAGCCAACCAGTACTCCTATTACTTGACGGGCACGGCACACTTACTTCCCAAGAGATGGTGAAATGGGCCAGAGATTGACACATCCACCTGTTCTGTTTGCAAGCGAACACATCGCAAGCCCTGCAACCCCTTGATGTTGAAGTGTTTGGGCCGCTCCAGCGCTTTTATTACAGTGAATGTGCTTCCTACATGAAGGCGAATCCAGGCAAGATCGTCACGAAATACGAAATTGCAGGCATCGCATGTAAGGCGTACTTGAAGGCCCCCAGTCCATGGAACGTAGTTTCCGCTTTTAGGAAAGCCGGCGTGCATCCACTGAACAAAAATTCTGTTCCGATGGAAAAGCTCTTGCCGTGCGAATCGTTCCGAGATGAGACACCAATACTCAAGATGCAGTTGATACGCGCTGGCGAAGAGGCGATGGATGAGTATCTGCGGGCGAAGTCCGAATCTGCCAGCACAACAGCCCCTTGCAACTGCAAATGCGGGAAGCAAAAACCATCAAACCAAAAACCGAAGCCCGGCGGGCAACGTCTCACCAGTGATGAATACATTGAGGCGCTCGAAATATACGACGCACACAAACATAGCAAGGCACCATCATCATCCAGGACAAACCTACAACACAAACAAGCCCCAAACAATCTACAAGCGGTTTAATAATCAACCGAACCGACAATTCTGAAAACGAGTCTGATATTGACGACGCAGAAGTTTGCTGCGTTTGCGAGCGATTCACGCCCATCAATGTTGACAAGCGACCACACCTAAAGATAGTCAACTGGGGACATTGCGACGAGTGTGGACATTGGGTGCACTTGGCATTCTGTCATGCGAAGTCTGTACTCAGACCAGGCGACAGTTTTCTGTGCCCTCATTACAGTTAAATTGTTTCCACGTTGTTTATCGTTCAGTTGTTTTCCTACTGCAGTGAGACTTTTGTACCAACGAATCAAATCTTCATTTGTTCAACTTCATTTATTGTACACAGTTTGTGATTATTTGCTGTTTTTGTTGCGTAGTTACAATTGTTTTCACTGTTTATTTATTTATTTATTGAGACAAAAAATACATTAAATAATTGAAAATTGAAAACCAGTGGATGATTTACAACCCAGTGCCCCTTCTTGAGCCTCACATTTGCGCGTGCGCTCGACCAATAAAATTCACGAACCAATAGGAAAACGTTCAGCAGACACTGACTTCCGATTGTCAACATATACATGTAAGTATATCGATGTTGAGCAAGTTCAACATTTTCGGTTTATTTGCGTTCTATGGATGTTTTAGTTCTAGATCTCATCATCTTCAATTCGAATAAATATTTTAGTTGCGCAAGCGCAGTTTCGAACGCTTAGGTTGCCGAACCAATAGGAAAAGTTGCTATATCGACGTCTTATCTGTCGATGTACATAAACCTCGTAATTGTAGGAGTAGTACACACTGTACATGGCAAGCAGAATTATTATAAACATTTTATTATTATAAATCGGTTGATAAACTTATTAAATTCGTTTTTTTAATATTGACAAATTTGTTGACATTTCACACCATAATTTGCTAATCTTATATTCTCTCCGTTTTTACTCCATATCCATAGGTTTTTGCTAAAAATCACTGTTGCAAACTTTTTTTCATAGTTAAACATGTTTCGTTTTTGCAAGATATATGTTTTTTTCTGCTTTTTCAGTATTAAGTTATACCATTTGTGTATTTTGATGTTGCAGATACACCAGGGTATGGTCTGATCATTTTGTGGATGGCATTGGTCCCAACTGCATTAACAGAAACAAGGTGTCAACAGAACACCTTGCGCAGAAGATCCTTTCTACCAAGAAAGTAAAGACGCGTAGATCTCTGATAAAGGTAATAGATTGCTGTTTTAGCCTTTCAAAGCATTTTAAATAATTTATGCATCTCATGCTTTTCACAGTATGTGAAGAGATTTAAATGTATAATGTATGCAATCAAAATTAATGATAGAACACACATTTTTTTCCAAAACTTTAATAAAATAACAAATAAACAAAACAAATCAAAACAACAGTCGCATTTATGTTTTATGGGGACACTCAAATCAAACATGTTTATACATGTATTTAACAATATTATTCAATTACATTTAAAAACATCAAACCCATATTTCTAGCTTATCTATTAGGCTAAACATACACTTGGTTATTTAAATTTTAGTATGAAGTACTTCCTGTGTATATAAACTGTGTTGTTATCTGCATTTAATCAGCACACTTGTTTTTTGTTGTACATGTATTTATATAAAATGTAAAGAGACATGTATTTATATCTTACTATTACTTTTGTTATAGGTGTTTGACAGTGCTGATCAGCTTGGTGTTTCTTCAAGTCCACAGAGTGAGAGTCATTCCGGGGATCAGATTGAACCATTTCATATGTAATGATATAAATATTTGTTGTCTTCAAAATGCCAGGCTATTTATTCTTAAGGGTTAGGCTTTTTTGTATGTAATATTGATAAATATTATTTTAACTTAACATTAACATGTCTTAAGTTCAAAGATTCTTAAGATGTACCATCACTTTTTTAATATGGAAGTGAATTGTTTATGCCAGAACAAAACATTAGGATTTATGTATTTATACTAATAAACTTATTTATTTGGACTAGATTGCATCCGAAGCCTTAGGCTTATTGAGATACTCGAAAGTCTGTTTTCTGGGAAGAACCAGTTCATGGTGTATTTGGAAGAGATCATGAGAATGCTCCCCAAGTACCTGCCAATCGCTTGGCAGGCACCATATCCACTATGCCATAACACTTTTTAAAAGGTACAATTGTATGTATAAATATATAATATACATAAAATGTATGTATTTCAGCTATGCAAAATCATATGCGGATGACACCAGTGTCGATGACGGCAGCTCTGGAAGTGTGGGTGTTCAGGCATCTCCTGACATGCATGAAATCTCAACAAATACCGAAAGACCAGAAATAACCATCGAAGACATGAATGCCTCAGAAGATAAAATCATGTTTTATACTGGCTTGCCAACTTTCGTTATTTTAAATTCTTTGTTTTTGACATTGATTGAATTTGGTTCCGACAAGTTATGTACTGAAAAACTGAACACTGTTAAGATTGAGACAGGGCGTAAAAGAAAGTTAAGACCTGTTGATGAGTTTCTTCTTGTTATGATGCGATTAAAACTCAGACTGCTTGTAAAAGATACAGGTTTAAAATTTATGGAAGTGCAGTGTCAAAAATGTCAATTCTTGGATAGGTTTTATGTATCAACATTTACAGTCATTGGTTTTTCTTACATCACTCAGTATGTTGCAGAAACAAACTCCTTCTTGTTTTAAAAACTTCAAGGATACTAGAACCATTCTTGATTGTACTGAAATTTTCATTCAAACACCATCGTCTCTTGAGAATAAGTCTGTAACATATTTAAATTATAAGTCACACAACATTGGGGTGGTTCAGCATCAGATGTTAAAATAAAAAGAGACAGCTCTTTACCTGCTATGCTGGATAAAGGTGATGCTGTGATGGCAGATAAAGGCTTTATTCATTTAAAATCAGACTTTGCAAAATGGGTGTTAAATTGTATTGTCCCTCTTTCAAAACTAAGGAGCAATTTTCTTAAGAAGAAGTAAAATTAACAAAAAGAATTGCTTCAGCAAGAATACATGTTGAAAGAAACATTGAACAAATAAAACACTTCAGGATTTTGCAGGGCGAGTTGCCAATCGCCCTCAGTAAGATATCAAATGAGCTAGTGTTTGTTTGCAGTGCATCGACAAACCTAATGCCATCTTTGGTAAAGTGATCAGGGCAACAGATTAGGGGAGTACAACGTCTATTTGTGTAAATACGTAAACTAAAACACCTGTAGTGGCTGGTACATAAGTGAGTTATATTGTATGATATCATTTTTGGGTATTTTCAAACATTTATATGTTGACATCATCTTATGTAAGTCTTCATTGACCAGGTCTCCGAAGGAAAAAACTGGTTATTAGATTGGCGAATGCGGGCGGTCTGGCTGGCGGGCGGAACAAGCTTGTGTCCGCTCTCTATTTCAAGTTTTTTTTCATCCGATCTTCACCAAACTTGGTCAGAAGTTGTATCTAGATGATGTCTAGGTCAAGTTTGAATATGGGTCATGCCAGGTGAAAAACTAGGTCATGGGGTCACTTAGTGCGTTTTTAACATTCAGCATGGTGTCCGCTCTCTATTTCATGTCCGCTCTCTATTTCAAGTTTTTTTTCATCCGATCTTCACCAAACTTGGTCAGAAGCTGTATCTAGATAATGTCTAGGTAAAGTTTGAATATGGGTCATGCCGGGTGAAAAACTAGGTCATGGGGTCACTTAGTGCGTTTTTTAAAATCCAGCATGGTGTCCGCTCTCTAATTCAAGTACTTTTAATCCGTTCTTCACCAAACTTGGTCAGAAGTTTTATCAGAAGTTTTATCTAGATGATCTTAAGGCCGAGTTCGAACATGGGCCTTGCCGGGTCAAAAACTAGGTCACGGGGTCACTTAGTGCGTTTTAAACATTCAGAATGATGTCCGCTCTCTAATTGAAGTAGTTTACTTCTGATCTTCACCAAACTTGGTCACAATTTGTTTTTAGATGATCTTAAGGCCAAGTTCGAACATGGGCCTTGCCGGGTCAAAAACTAGGTCACGGGGTCACTAAGTGCGTTTTAAACATTGAGAATGGTTTCCGCTAATTCAAATACTTTTCATCCGATCTTCACCAAACTTTGTCACAAGTTTTATCTAGATGATCTTAAGGACAAGTTCGAACATGGGCCTTGTCGGGTCAAAAACTAGGTCATGGGGACACTTAGTATGTTTTAACATTCAGCAAAGGGTCCAAAACTAGGTCACGGGGTCACTAAGTGCGTTTCAAACATTGAGAATGGTTTCCGCTCTCTAATTCAAATACTTTTCATCCGATCTTCACCAAACTTGGTCACAAGTTTTATCTAAATGATCTTATGGCCAAGTTCGAACATGGGCCTTGTCGGGTCAAAAACTAGGTCATTGGGACACTGAGTATGTTTTAACATTCAGCTTAGTGTCCGTTATCTAATTCAAATAGTTTTCATCTTCACCAAAATGATATGAGGAAATTAAGTCTGCATTTTTTGAAGCTGTATGAAATTGAAAACCTGGTTTTGTTACAATGTTGTCCATTGTTTTTAAAATGTAACACACAAATACTGCATTCCATTTAGTGCATTTATAGTAATCATATTCAATAACATAGTGAACAAATTATTTGATGCAACAAACTGAAAATAACTGTTCATTACTAGTACAGGATTGACAAATAAAACATTTGTTAATTTTGAATAAGTTGTATCTTTTCATTGTGTGTTTGTTCCTTGAATGCTATGTACAGTCACGTATTATAATAAAATATACTTCAAATAATTTATATTACAGGCCATATTATAAGTATATATTGATATACTCATCACAGCAGTCTATTTTCGTTTCACAATTGATAAAAACAAAACAATTGGCATTGTGTACAAATAATGAATCAAAAAACGACTTATGGAATAGTATGAACATATTTTTCATTGTTATAGTGCCCAGATTGGGTACAACACCAATGCAGCTTTGTATGACTGGTTGCCTGCCTGTGAATTTATAAGTTTATTTCTTTGATGAAACTCTTTTCGTTAAACTGTAAAAAACTGACACACACTTTTTGGTTCATAATACATGTACATAATTATTATGTCTAATTGCATAATATTGGGATTTTCTTAAGATAAATTATCCTCTGAAGCCCCCACTGGGATTCAAACCCAGTCCTCTTTCCTCTGGGAAGGAAAGTATTCTATCTTGAAACACAAGGGCATGTAAGAGGAAAATTAGCAATTTTAAGCCAATAAATATTTATTTAGTATGATAATATGAAAACTTCCCTTAAGATACTTTTTCAAATGACTTTTGAAACAAAACAGCCATCTGTGAATCTGCAATCCATAACAGTTACAGTTTAGGTTTGTAGTAATCTGCGTTGTACATGAATTTTAATGTATTTTATGTATCCTTGTTACATAGCACTGCTTAAAGACGTGTAAAATACAAGTATTCAAATCTGAAAATACTTTCGGATTCTTTCGATGCTTTCAAAATTATTTTACGATTTAATAAAATAACACGTCCGGCTTGTCGTAATTGAAATCCAGAGTTTTGTTCTGTTTTACTTATTCATATTACACTGACTGAATTTCAGTCGCACATGATACATAGGATCAATTTATAAATTATTACCCGGCTGGGCAAGTACAATGTGCTTTGAGTACTGCAAAAGGGGCCATCTTGGTGATATGAATCCACTGTGAGTACACACCTGTAAAAATATATTTATACTAGATATAAGCAAGATATAAAAACACCACATCAGGACTAAAACACAATTTAGCACAGTTAACATTACACAGATACTCTTCAAATCTCACTGATGAATTAAAGAGTGATATACACATCGAATCATTTTTTTTAGGCAAATTTCTGCTGCCTTTCATGAAAAGGCACTCACATCAATAAGCTACTGAATATGTTTTGTGCATACATCTTATGTGTAATAACACAGTCATAGTTGAGTATACACCCTTTAACAAATGAAAGACTTACTGTACTGCACTTGTTTTCATAGAAGGCACTTTGATCTTATATAGCAGTGCTTGCTGGAGTCATTTATGTTGTTCATCATAACCTTGTGAATATATTTGTCCTTGCAGAAATTTAAGCCATGAATGTATTGCCTATAACATTCCATTTTCTGCTCGTCAGATGTCCTGTGACTGCTATGAATCAAATAGTTTTCAACGTCCTTAATAGAAATGTTTGGCAAATATTATGGTTCGCTAGCCACACGAAATATTGTCAATACATGGAAAACCGTCGTTGTCAGTATTTTCATGCACAATACATCTGGGAGTGTCGCAATTAGTTATACCAAACTCTCGTATGTGAACTTCTAAGGCTCGAATAGCCACTTCATGTTTGGTACCCGACACTCTGTTGTAAATATATATTACCTTGTTAAAATTACACAAGAGATGAGTTTGTCAGAAATACAATGCCTCCTTCTGCGCTGCTTTGATTTTTCGTTTACCTTGAGAGATGACCTTGACCTTTTACCAAAATGTGCAGCTTCATGAGATACACATGCATGCCAAATATCAAGTTGCTATTATCAATATTGCAAAAGTTATGACAAAACTTTAACCGAGGTTAAAGTTTTGGAACAGAACGACAGACAGAATGACAGACAGGCCAAAAACAATATACCCCCCTTTTTTAAAAAAGGGGGCATAAAAATCGCGCTCTTAAACCGGATCTCAACAATACGGTCGTCAATAACTACCCGAATGGGAGACAACTCGTATTCGACTTAGTTTCGAAAAGACCGAATTGATCTAGAAGTTCTCAATGGACTAGTTATATCTAGTCATTTATATATTTTTTTTTTATAAAATATGCGTAAGAATATTGGAGCTATTGATGACATATGAATAACCAGTATTGGACCTATTTATTAAATATTAATACACATCATTTTATATATTTATGAAATATGGATGACCAATACTAGAGCTATCGATGAAATGTGAATAAACAGTATTATAGATTTTTACGAAATATGCATAACTAGTATTGGACCTACACATGTATTAAGGATATATACATAACCAGTAGTGGACCTATTTATGAAATACAAATACAGTGTATAGGGCTTTTTATTAAATATTTACCAGCAGTATTGGAGCTTTTTATGAAAGATGAATAACCAGTAATGAACCTATTTATGAAATATATAACCAGTATTGCATTTATTTATGAAAGATGAATAACCAGTAGTGGACCTATTTATGAAATATATAACCAGTATTGCAGCTATTTATGAAAGATGAATAACCAGTAGTGGACCTATTTATGAAATATATAACCAGTATTGCAGCTATTGATGAAATATGAATAACCAGTAGTGGACCTATTTATGAAATATATAACCAGTATTGGAGCTATTTATGAAAAATAAATAACCAGTTTATTAGCTATTGATTCGACTAAACAAATAAAATGAACAAACCAAAATATGTAACGAACAAAATTGAAATCAAAATTTTCCTAAAGTGTAAGGTTGTTTTTGATTTTTTGTTTGTTTGACGTAAACCTTTAAATTAAAAGTTTCAACAAGTCGAGCAAAAATTAAAATGAAGTATTAAAGAAAGAGCTTCTATTTTTGCCACAGAAAAAAAAACATTAACACATTGTCTGGTAACACTCATGAAAAACTGTACAACGTTAAAGCATAAAATTCAAATCAAATCTTCTCACCAAAGTTTTCCAATAATGCTGTAACTATGAACTCTAGTTTTGCAGAGATCACTGCCTTTATTTTGAATTGTTTAACCACATCTGTCATTCAATATATATATTTTTTTATCTACAAAAACACACTTCATCTAATTAGATTATATAATAGAGTTCACGGACCATTTTGTAGATTTATATTCCGTTGTTTAACACATTTTATTGGGCCAACATTTTGTACTTTTAGCGATCGTATTTTCTTGTCATTCATAGAAAGATGTAGTGCACACATTTGACAAATAGTATGCAAACTTACATTTTAAGCATTTTAGAAGCATGCCCTTAGATCTCAAAGGCCGATAGCACTTTTCTTTCTTAAAGGATATAGTGCGCTGACATAATAAATCCATGCTTTTTATTTTTTTTTGACAGCAAATTTCTTTGTATCATACAAGCAGGTATGAAATGGTGAACATGTACCTTTAAATAACTTTTTTTAAACCATTACGTCATATGGTGCAAAGCGCGGGACTCGATTACGTCATAAAATAGTAGAATTTACTGTCTGAGTGTCGTAGTAAGTTGAACGTCCGCTGTGCGTGTGTTTGTTTTTTTAGAGACAGTGCTGCATGATCACGACCCCTAACATTATTTCAATATGAAGAAGTGAAACTCCAGAAGCTGCAGCAGTATTGTATTTCTATCATACACACCTTCGTGGTTCTTTTTTTATGGCAAGGAACCAATTGCCAAAACGGTAAAGTACGGCACAAAACGAAACAACATATACACAAAGAAGAATACAGCTGGGGTCACCGCCTTGGAACGGTCAATGCTAAGCACTGGGGGTTTAAACCGGTTATAGAGCGCTCACGTAGAGTGGTGGCATCTAATGCCGAACACAGGTGGAAGTAACGTACCCTGGATAGTATATTCAAATAAATATATAAAATCATGTTTAATGAGAGAAAAAATGAAAAAAAAAACGAAAAAAAAAATCCCCACCCTCTGATATTAAAATCATAACAAGGTCATTAACTAGAATTTTCATAGGCCTTTCTTCGCGGGCCGCAAAAATGTCAAAAATAATAATAATCCAAAGCATCCCTTGGTCCTCTTATGGGCAATTGGACAACCTTTCAAAAAAAGTTTACTTCAAAGAAATCCGTCCAGCCGTTTACTCACAGTCGGTCGATAACCACGCAATATTTCGAGCCAAACGGTCCACAAGAATAAATGTGGCCCCGACGTTCACACAATATTTTTGAGTTTTAATCGATAGCTCGCGTCCTATTCCTTTCAAACAACGAGGCATGTCACATAATGCATGCATATGCAACCACGGACACCAAAAACTTGATTCAAATCGACTTACTTGCGAGCAAATTACGCGTTTTTTATGTTTCTCTCTCCGAGAAATGTCAACTGGCCATATGTTTTACATTCGGAAGTACTACGGATTTGACCCCAATGTTTGTAACAAGACCGCTGACAACAACAACATGCGCCAGTTGACATTTCTCGGAGAGAGAAACATAAAAAACGCGTAATTTGCTCGCAAGTAAGTCGATTTGAATCAAGTTTTTGGTGTCCGTGGTTGCATATGCATGCATTATGTGACATGCCTCGTTGTTTGAAAGGAATAGGACGCGAGCTATCGATTAAAACTCAAAAATATTGTGTGAACGTCGGGGCCACATTTATTCTTGTGGACCGTTTGGCTCGAAATATTGCGTGGTTATCGACCGACTGTGAGTAAACGGCTGGACGGATTTCTTTGAAGTAAACTTTTTTTGAAAGGTTGTCCAATTGCCCATAAGAGGACCAAGGGATGCTTTGGATTATTATTATTTTTGACATTTTTTCGGCCCGCGAAGAAAGGCCTATGAAAATTCTAGTTAATGACCTTGTTATGATTTTAATATCAGAGGGTGGGGTTTTTTTTTCGTTTTTTTTTTCATTTTTTCTCTCATTAAACATGAGTTTATATATTTATTGAATATACTATCCAGGGTACGTTACTTCCACCTGTGATGCCGAACGTGCATCTAATACTTACGCCGATTTTCAATAAGTAGGTCCACGTCACGTTCCGTTGATTTTGTTATAAACGAAACATCAGAAAGCATATTATTGCGTCTCTTCAAAATGTTACTATACCAACCATAAAATCAAAGAAAAAAAGCTATTCCATTGTCCTTTAAAAAACTTAAAATTTCCAAAACGTTTATCAAAATTTAAACTTTCGTTATTGTCGCCGACGTCAAAAGATTAATTGGACAGTTTGTTTTCGCATTATAGTTAAATACAAGATTAACATTTTTGTATTGAAACCAAGCCTAACCATTCCTTTTATTTATGCATATAAAAACCCGACTACAAAAGCACGCTTTAATGTTAAATTTGACTTGTCTCTAGTGTCACTGAAATGTTCGATTTAAAAAAACCTTCGTTATCGGCAATTAATATAGTGTTGCAAACTAAATAAAGTTTGCATTTGTCACACTTCAACTTCATCACGAAAACTCCTATAAATTATATAATATCGGAGGAGCGAAGGCATCAATGTATTTTAATAAACTAGCACAAAGTGTACACAATAATAAATGGCCCTTTCCTCAAAAAGTAAAAACGCAAAACTTCCGTGATCATAAAAGATGAATGAAGGTACTAAAACACAATCCTTTCAACCTCTTCACACAAACACATACGCCATCTGGACGTAGTTACAGCAAACACTATGTTTTTAACGTTGTGTTATATATTGATCTGAGTGAGATTTTATTAAGAGTTTAAACCTTCGTGATTTAAACTTTCGTTATCGTTATTCGAAACTACCGCTTAGAGTATAGAATATTACAATGACATCACTTCTTATGACGTCATCGCGCACACTTGGGCGTTGTGAACTTACTTGAAGGTGTATTCGTGGAAAAGTTTAACAATCACATCGTCGGATTATCATACAAGAACCGTGAGTATTAATACCTTATATTCAAAGATAGTATTTTGTTAATATAATTATCAGGAATAATTCACAATTATGAAATTCTTTGCTTCTTATCATGCTTTTTTGAAAACATACATGAGCATAAGAATGAGTTGTCTCTCTTCTATATAAAACGTACATTAAAATATGTTAAACCTTCGTTATTGCATTATAACGAAGGTTTTATCTTTATATTTGATACCAAAAAGCTATATTAGACCGTATATATGTACAGTTTACATCATTGCTTTTACACGTATGTTCTGTAGCAACTAGATTAACACCATAATGTCCTTTAAACAGGGTTTGCGAGTCTTAGTTAAGAAGCAAATTAAAATACACTGAAATAAGACTTCAGTCATTACTTTCTGCAAGTGATGATTTGGAAAGTTCACATGATATTCCTCTGCGATCATAAAAATTTGTGGCATATTTCATATAATGCAATATGTATATAGTTAAATAGTACATCAATGTAATCTTGATACTCCATAACGCCTTTTTAGAACGATAACGAAGATTTCATGATGATAACGAAGGTTTCATTATCTTTACAGGTGCATTTGTCAGCTATGGGAAAGAGTAAGGCAGAAATCCAAAGGGCATATCGTCAGCGCCTGAAAGAGAAAAACAATGAGGAATATCTTAGGCGTGAACGAGAGCGAGTGCGCCGGAACTATGTACCTACTTCTGAACTATCACAAAGAGACAAGAAAAGGAGAAACGAGCAGAATAGAGCTAAACTGAGAAAGTTTTACCAGCGCAAGCGTGAAGAACGTCAACGACAAAGGGCACCACAAGAACAAGACACCAGTGGGTATGAAAGTGCTGCAAATGACAGTTCAGAAAGAGGCCGACTAACAGTGAGGCTACCTTTTGAGAACAACAGGAAAAAAGCTGCAAAAAGGAGATGGAAACGCGAATTGTCAGAGGCAAACTCGCGCATAAGGCTTTTGGAACAAGAACGATCGAAGCTTATGACTAGGTATAGATCGACCCAACGGTCATTACAGCGAATGAAGAATAAAAGTACGAGCCAGAACCGTAATCAAGAATTAACCCCAAGTAAGCAAACGGAACAGGAGATGCAAATGGCAAACCTGTCTAACAGCCAGAAGCAGAAAATAAGAAAGTCACTGTTGCTAGGAAATGTCATTGTGAGTGAAATAAAACGTACAAAAGAAAAAACACCGAAAGGAAAAATGAAAGCTTTGCACAGAATTATCTCCGGCAAAATAGTCAAGAAGTACAAATGCATCAAACTGTTGTCATTAAAGACTGGGCTATGTAGGCATAGACTTGGTAAGAGCGAAAACAAGCTTCACCAAGTACCAAGATCATTTAGAAAGAGTACAGTCGGGAAATATAAAGACAAAGTTGTAGAATTCATGAAAAGGGAAGACAACAGTAAGCTACAGCCTGGAAAGAAAGACGTAAAGAAAGATGAAAGTGGTGAAAAGAGACAAGTTTATATACTGACTGATTACCTTTCAAATTTGTACAACAAATTTCGATCTGAAAATCCAGACGTGGATATATCATCTACTTCATTCAGCAGATGCAGACCAAAGTATATTTTGCTGACATCATTTTCAAGTCGAAGTTCATGCCTGTGTACAAAACACCAGAACGCTGCCTTATCAGTAAAGCTGCTCAGAAAAGAAGGCATAAATGTGTCAGCAAACCCCGAAACAGCTATCGACATATTTCCTCTTGAAGAGAGTGTAAAGAAATCACTGCCAGAGTCAATTGCATGGAGCCAGTGGAACAGAATTGAAATCGAGGAGAAAGGGAAGAAAAAGATGGTCACGAGAGTAACTGAAACAAAGCTCGACAAAGAGCAATTTTTGATCAAAGTAGATCAGCAAATGATAGATTTTGAATCGCATGTGAAAAGAGTTGCCACACAATACGGTGAGATAAAGAAGCTCAAGCAAAACTTGCCCAAACATGAGATATTGTTGCAGCTAGACTTTGCAGAAAATTATAGTTGCAGGTCTATGGAAGAAGTCCAAAGCGCGTATTTTAACCAAACAAGCGTAACTCTCCACCCTTTTGTTGTGTATTTTCGCGACTCTGATGATTCACTTCAGCACCGAAGTATCATCATCGTGTCTGATGAGATGGGACACAAAGCGTCCACCGTGATAACTTTTATTGATGAGCTGCAACCGATACTGAAAGCAATAGACGCAAATGTTACAGCAGTACACTACTGGAGTGATTCACCCACCAGTCAGTACAGAAATAAACACATCTTTGATCTTATTGCTAACCATGAACAGAGGTATGGCACAAAAGCTAGATGGAACTATTTCGAAGCCGGACACGGCAAGGGGCCGTGTGATGGTCTAGGTGGATCATGCAAGAGATTGGCTGATGAGGCTATGAGAAGTGGGAAGGCTACTATCCAGGACGCTGCTGATTTCTATAAGTGGGCAATTAACTCCAGTATGAAAAACGTCCAGTTTAGATTTGTTCCGTCTGAAAAGTGCAAAGATACAGAGATTCGCATGCAGAATGATCAGGTCAAAGCTGTAAAGGGGACAATGAAGATCCATGCGGTGGTTGGCCAAGGGGAGTCGCGCATCAAAGTTAGAGAAGTTAGTTGCTACTGTGAGGAATGCATAGCAGGGGGTACGTGTGACGCTTGGAACAACGATTTCACGAGGCCTCAGGGACCTACGAAAACTGAAACATCAGCCGAACGTGCTCAAAACGAGCAAAATGGCGCTTCCCAGGGACAGTCAAAAAATGTAACATCAACAGTACATACACACGAACAAAATCGCGCTAATGAAACAGAAGATGATAACAGTCAAGGTGGTGTAAGCAATGAACTAGAAGAAATATGCACAAATGAGATCGTTGAAATGAAATATGCAGTGGGTGATCATGTTGCTGCTGTATATGAAGATAACTGGTTTATTGGTAAAATAGTTGGTAAAGATGCTGACGAGTATGAAGTTAAATTTATGGAATCAAAAAAACTGTTATTTCAATGGCCTAGGCATAAAGACATTGTTTGGATGAAACTTGGTGAAATACTAACGAGAATAGATGCACTGCAAACTACTGGAAAATCAAAGAGAATGTATAAACTTGGTGACAATGATCGAGAGTGCGTTATGAACCTGTATGCGGTATACATGTATGTTCGAAAGTAGTACTGTTACCAAACCTTCGTTATCGGCCAGACCATTCATGTTTAAGTTCTAAAAGAGTTTGATACTATAGTGCTGTATAGTGACTATTTCACATATGTTAAAGTAATTATTATCAGTAAATGTACATGAGAACTATCAATTACTAAATAGTTTTCTCATGTGATGGTTGAAAGATGTTTTGTAATTTAGAGGCAAACCTTCGTTATCACCATTTTGTAACCATAATATTTGTTTGTATTATTTAATAGCGCATAATGATGAGTTTAGTTTATGTAACGTAATCATACTCGAGAGAAAATATCAGAAACTCTTTGATTCATTATAGAAATATGTTTATTTGACTGTTAGTGTCTGTTTTTATTAATTACTGACATTTCACAGATAAATTTGAAACATAATTTCTTCAACTATACACTATTACAAATAGTTAAATTAGTTTTATGTTAAAAGGTTCTGTATCTGGTCAATCTTGTTTTGAAAATTAAAACGTTCGTCAAATTTGAGATATTTTGCTACTTTTGATTTTACTCTTGATAACACAAAACCTTCGTTGCAATTTTTATTCATTGATGCACGATGTATTACCAAAATAATATGTAGCGGTGGCGGAAAAAAAAATGTTCATTTGATTTTCATGGCGTATTTATAAGGTGATTATAGGTTGGCTTACGATTACCTTATCCACCCTTTTCTGGAAAAGAATTATTTGAAGCCGTATTTCTGCTTCCATTAATCTTTTTAAAAACTATATATAATTACGCATTTATCGTGTGTAATTATTGCCAGTAATCCGATCAAATGGGTCATACTTTTACCGACTTCAGCATAGCCATGCATTATCTTAACGATTTATCTAAAATGAATTAACGATTTTAGCATAATTGCATGTTTAACTTGTACATTTCACGCCAGAGGGTTGTAATAACGGAGGTTTCTGACGTAGAAAAATGGGTTTTTACCTACCTGTGTTTGTGTGACCGTCAAATCAAAACTAAGAAAAGGTTGCATGCGAAATTTTCAGACATGGTTACTGGATTATACATCTTACATTTAAGTTAAATTCACAATCAATCAGAGAAACTTAAATTTCTATTTAAAAAAATCACCCCGTGGACCTACTTATTGAAAATCGGCGTTAACACTTTACAATAATCGCTATTATCACGCTGCTTGAAACCTTATGACACGCGTGACGTCATATTTTGTGACGTAATAATCTTTCTTTTCTATTTGACCTCTACAGCGAGAACACAAGTAAGTTTTTATCAAATTGTATGACGTTGTTTAAACATCGCTGTTTCGTTGTCAGTTTTTAACGGAGATCTTAATTTTGACGCTCCATGCTCATAAGAGTATATTGTGTGTTTTTGCTTATATTTGTGTGATTTTTTGGAAAAAATGACATCACATGTTATTGTACGGAATGTTAGGAGGGTAAATAGCATTCGATTAGGTATAATGTTGAAGTTATAAATTTGTTCGGTAATACAATCACTCCAAATGGTTGGGGAATCCATTACCGAATTTTTGTTTCGACGTTTCGAATGATGTTAGTTTTGAAAATAAAGCTATCTTAACACAATTTAACTCAATAAATATAGATTCAAACACATAAGGTCTATGTTAAATACAATCCATATTAAGGTATATTGAAATCTAGCACACATACCCTTTTAAACCTTAAAATTAGTTTTAGAAATAAGGCGAATTATTCTTGAAATTACAGATATGAGTCGGCAGATTGGTGCACAGAAACGTCAAAAGTATGATACTGACACCCTAGGTAAGGTTGTTGAATTGGTAAAAAGCAAAAGCATCACCTTAAATCATGCAGCTGCTGAGTATGGCATACCAAAAACTACGATACATGACCATGTGAAACGGAAGTATAACAGTCATTCTTGTGGGGTAGAGCCTGTTCTCTCTCCGACAGAGGAAAAACGTATCGTGCAGTGGGCTGTCGGTACGTCTCGCATTGGCTACGGACGCACTCGTCAAGAGCTTGCTTTAACCGTAAAAAAGATTCTTGATGCAGACGGTCGTCCTAATCCGTTCAAAGACAACAGGCCTGGAAAACAATGGCTCAAGATTTTTTTAAACGCAATCCCGAATTAAGCCTGCGAACAACAATCCAGATAGGGAAGGAACGCGCCCTTGTCACACGAAAAAAGGTAATGACATGGTTAACGAACTTCCGTAACTGCATTGAGGTTGAAGTTGGTGACAGTGACCTCCTTAAAGACCCAGGATCTATAATGCTGACGAGAGCGGGTTTGCCCTAGGTACCAAGGGAAACTAGGTAATTGGTTGTCGGGAAGCACCGGTAGTCTACCATTTCGGAAACAGCGACAAGTCAAAGGTTGCAGTAATGGCAGCTGTAAGCTCAACAGCACACTATATACCGCCAATGATTATTTATCCCGGTCAACGATTCACGTACAACGCCCTCGAAGGATTCGAAGATGCAGCATTTGGAAGATCTGAAAACGGCTGGATTGACTCCGAGGTGTTTGCGACGTTGCTGAAGGACGTATTTGTACTCTCGATTAATGAAAGGCAAGTAAAGAAGCCAGTGCTCCTCCTTCTTGACGGTCACAAGACACATGCCACCATGCAAGCGTCTGACATCTGCAGATCTAACGGAATAGAACTGTATTGTCTACTTGAACATGCATCCCATGTCATCCAGCCGTTGGATTTGCGTTGGGTCACTGAAGCGCAATTGGAAACAGTCTTTTCGTGATTGGCAGATTGAAAATATTGGTGATGTCGTAACAAAGCGCACATTTGCCTCTGTGTTTCGCAAGGCTTGTGACCGCAGTACAACCGTTGATGTTGCCGTCAATGGCTTTAAGGAAGCCGGACTATTTTCTTTAAACCCCGACGTTGTATTACGTTCTGTTAAACTGGACCCAAGCAATATTTACGCTAGCGCTGAGGACACTGTAACAGAAATGGGTGCAGCTCAACCAACGGTTTTGCTAGAAGCCGACAATTCAGACTTACCGCACATTTCTGCTAATGCTTTTCAACCCTCAGTTTCTTCTGATTCCGACAACGCAGACGTACCGCATATTTCTGATGAAATGATCCAATGGGCACCATGTGAGCCACAAAAATCAACAACTGAGTCTCGCTCAGACGTAAACCCCGCACTACAATCACCGATGAGCAAAATATTAGTCATACCAAAGTACAAAAAACAAAGAATAACAAAGTGAAACATACACCGCTACCCAAAGCTGTAACTGGGGCTAGGTTTCGTGAAATTCTAGAAAAGAAACTTCTAGATAAGGAGGCCGAGGAAAAGGCCAAAATGGAGCGCCAGGCAGATCGGGAACGGAAACGCAAAGAGCGTGAAGAGGCGAAAGAAAAGAAGAAATATGAAAAGCAAAGAGAGAAGATCAACGTCGCACGAGAGAAAAAACGAAAGAGGTCGGAAATGCGAGCACAAATTCTTCAGGCAATTGAGGAGTCGTCTGATGACGAAGGCATTAAGGTAGCAGAAGGTCACTGTTACGCTTGTGAGCGTTCATATGATGTGTACATTGAGTGCACAATGTGTTATCGAAGGTTTCATATGGAATGTGTCGAAGATGACTACCTGGATGATGTGCCTTTCGAGTGCAAATACTGTTGAGTCTGCATCCTGGGCGTTTGATCAAAAACTTTTATTATGTAATGACTACCTGGATGATGTGCCTTTCGAGTGCAAATACTGATGAGTCTGCATCCTGGGCGTTTGATCAAAAACTTTAATTATGTTTTGTGAATAAAATTACTATTTTATGATAACAAATGTTGTATTAATCACCAATGAATAAAAATATATTAGATCTGATTTCAGGTGGGAGATGTTATTTTTTTTTAACTGTGAAATGTTCGGTAATAGAATCATCTTAATTCGGTAACAGATGCCATGTTCGGTAATACAATGCAAAACTCGTAGATTTCCACCGTTTATTACGAACGTATCGTTGCATTTCAAAAGACCTACATAAAAGCAAAATAAAGTATATACTTCAATAACTATAATAGAATTAACGTTGTCTTGCGTTGTGTCATCTAATACCAAACATTGTAATTTTTGGCTTAAGTGTTCGGTAATAGATGCCACCACTCTAAGTGTAAATACAATTTAACCTCATAGCATTGCAACTCTAATTAAAGTGATATTAGACGCATCTAACAGTTAATAGGTGTCTATCACAACCGTTGTTTATTTTTGGTGTTTTCACTTCATATACACTTATATTCGTTAATGAAGCATCAAGATACTAAAACACTATCCCGGAAAGAGACAAATAATGCATTTGAATATCAACCGTACTTTCGTTTTGACAACTGACAAAAGAAATTATTCAATGTACGATGTGAATCTAGATTAAGTTTTAGTGCAAATTCGTTCATACGACACAATTTTGTTTTACGGATCATTTTAATTTCCTGCAACGATATCTATCATACGACACTCGAACACTTACTCCGATCCTAATAAAAAGAAAACTTAGAGGACTGGTGAGTCATGTAAAATATCGAATATAATATAATTATATATATATTTTATAAACAACTGGTAGCAAGATGAGTTGCAGATAATTGGTGAGTTACCACATTTTAACTAACCCTTTTGACCTGTTAATTCTTTTCAGCTCAATTCAACAGTGAAAAATGTGTCTAATATCAGTTTAAAGAGAGACTGTACGATTTTGTAAAATATTTATGAATTTATATAAAGTGTGTAAAAAACTTATTATACATATATTTCAATATAAATTAAAATAAAAGTTACGAAGAACATGTGTCGAAAAATGCGAAATAAGCCAGATATTTAATTCTGAAATCGAAAAAGGCTTCCAGCCGAATTCGCCAGCATATATATCATGCATGTACGATCTGAATTTAGTTTTAGTGCAGATTCGTTCGTACGACACAAAGACACAATTTTGTTTCCTAGCAAATACGAGTAAAAGTGTCGGCATGAGCTTTAATCAGCGCTAACTTGTCTTTGCTGCATTTTATGAAATTCGTCTTCAATGTATACTTTTGCTTGCTTATTTTGTGTGATTGTAACATATTTTTTATCAATATATTACAATTTAACACATATGAAAATCGTACAGTGTCCCTTTAAACAGTAATAAAAGGGAATTAAAACGCATTCAATTTAATTAATATTTAATTACTCAATGGTAGGAAGGAGACCAGAGCAACAGAGTAACAACAAGCCTCCAACTTTAACAGTACATAATTGCTTATAGACATATAATTATGTGATTTATATAACGTTATATGGTGCAAAACGTACGGAATCCGGATTGTGCCATTTATAATCACGCTCTTCTTTCATCAAGGGCGACACACGAAGCGACCACCGATACTCAGAGCAACACACGATATTTTGCGCGATACACGAAGCGACACACAACATATCGTGTATCGCGTCGTGTGTCGCCCTTGATGAAAGAAGGGCGCGATTATAGATGGCATAATCCGGCCTCCGTAAAAACCCGGAAACCGGTAGCGTCATAAAAGTTGAATTTACTGTCGGAGTGTCGCAGTAAGAAAATCATCTTTTTGGGTGTTTAATGCTCCTGCAGAAAGTTCGCGAATAATGCAATAACGTGATTTCCATGCATTTTACTAATATATTAATGAAAATATAATTAATTAAAATGCTTGTTTATTTTAAATCCACCGTTATAAAATTTCCTAATTCCATACACGTACGAATTATTAAGTCTGTACTGAATTCAATACTTAAAATATTGCAAACAAATTCTAATAGTTATTTCGTTCGTATAGATTATGTTTGATTTAATAGAACGTTGATAATGTAATTTTAAAGTTTATTATACCCCACACACGAAGTTTAGGGGGGGGGGGAGTATATAGGAGTGAGCATGTCTGTCGGTCGGTCCGTATTAAGTGTCCGCTCTCTAATTCGAGTTGTTTTCATCCGATCTTCACCAAACTTGGTCAGAAGTTGTATCTAGATGATGTTTAGGTCAAGTTCAAATATGGGTCATGCCGGGTCAAAAACTAGGTCACGGGGTTACTAAGTGCGTATTCTATGTCAATGCGGCATGTGGGGGTATTCGTCTCCTTAGTGACAAAGCTCTTGTTATGTTTGAAAGTTATGAGTCATAATGACGTCATCGGATTTCAAGCAAAAGGCTGGATATTACGTAATAACTGAATAAATTACTCTTACTGACGCATGTAGGTCATCTGAAGCGGATATTTCTGCTTAAAGCGGGACTGAACGATTTTGTCAAATATTTATGAATTTTTATAAAATGTGTTAAAAATTAGTATACATATATTTCAATATAAATTAAAATAAAAGTTAAGAAGAACATGTGTCGAAAAATGCGAAATAAGCCAGATATTTAAATCTGAAATTGAAATTGGCTTCCAGCCGAATTCGCCAGCATATATATTATACATGTACAATGTGAATCTAAATTTAGTTTTAGACAATTTTGTTTCCTTACAAATACGAGTAAAAGTGTCGGCATCGGCCTATCCAGCGCTAACTTGTTTTAGCTGCATTTAATGAAATTGTCTACAATGTATAATTTTTATTGCCTATTTTGTGTCATCGTAACATAGTTTTATCAATATATTAAAATTTAACACATATACAAATCGTACAGTCCCGCTTTAAAGTCATATTTTACATTTGAAACAATTAAAGTCATATTAGACGCATCTTAAAGTATATGCTATGTTTATATGTGTCTATCGCAACCGTTGTTTTTTTTGTTTGTTGTTTTCACTTCATATACATTTATATTGGTTAATGCAGCATTAACATACTTAAACAATGTCCCAGAAAGAGAAAAAATACTGCATTTGAATATCAACCGTACTTTCGTTTTGACAACTGACAAAAGAAGTGATTCGATGTACGATGTGAATCTTAGTTTTAGTGCAGATACGTTCATACGACACAAAGACACAATTTTGTTTTACGGATCATTTTAATTGCCTGCAACGATATCTATCATACGACACACAAACACTAACTCCGATCCTAATAAAAAGACAATTCCGCTCGGCTTAGAGGACTGGGGCAGTCATGTAAAATATCGAATATAGTATATATTTTTATATATAAACAACTGGTAGCAAGATGAGTTGCAGATTATTGGTCAGTTACCACATTTTAACTCTTTTGACCTGTTAATTCTTTTCAGCTCAATTTAACAGTGAAAAATGCGTCTAGTATCACTTTAAACTTTGGCGTATTAGGAAACTATTGAACTTGTTTATGTGGCGAAAAATAGACAGACACAACCAAGGTGTATTTTTGGTTCGTTTAGGTTCGATTGTCTTGTGCCTCAGAAAGTTTCCGTTCTGGAGGCCATTTTATTAACGGTAGAACTTCCAGTCGTACGCTATTCATTGCTTCGGCATTCCGACTTTGTTGTCTACTTTAGAATACAGCATGCTGACGAAACTTTAATTGTCATTGACGACAAATGTCTTCGGTAAGACTGTCCCTTCCATTGGTAAATCATCTTCAGTTGGTTCATTTAGTGTAACTTTGTTCTGGAAAAGAAAGGAATACACACTGCTTTCGTAATGTTTGCATGCAATTCAGTTTCGCAGCAACACTTCTATGTAGATTTACAATACGTATTTTAAATTATCGGGGATAATTAACATATGATACAGGAATGCAAATTGTATTCCTACTGAAATGACACTGTTGAGATAAAAAACACTTTTTTATTTAAATCTCAAACACATATATTATTAATCGATATTATTATTAAGGGATGAAATGAAATTACATATTTTCATATCTTCAATAAATGAAGATGTATTCGATTAAGTCTTTAAGGCAATCATACAACTCAATAAGAAAAATAGGCCGACACAATTACCTCAACAATGAACAAAACAATACCATGGTGCGTGCATGACACTCCTGTAGTCTCGACTTTCCCCTCAATGGAGGATTCTGAAAATATAGGTGAACTTGAATACACTAATGACACTCAACCTTACCTCATTTATTAAAACTCATACCAGTCAATGGTGCATGAAGAATGGATATAATAATGCTTCCATTTTTATTTGATGTATATTAAATAATTAATAATTTTCTTTACACAAGAGGAAAATTATCCATTAGAACGCTGAAGTAATATCGTATTATAATGTGAACATTTATTGGTAAATTGGTATATATTCATGCTTTTTCATATTCTCTATTTCATACAAGTGGGTTCACAACCCTTTTTTATGTTGTCATCGCGTCACGTAGTTTAACAAAAGTATGTGGATTTTTGCTTTTCTAAGCCAATATTGTTACGGACCTTTGAGGTATACCGTTTTAAATACTTGATTACTTATATATCTTTCAAATAGCTGTTAAAATAGTGTTACGCTTGTTCCATCCTTTTGAAATACGACACAAGTTGAAATAAATGTTCAAACAATAATGTATTCATGCGAAGACAAATAATCGCAATAAACAACCCGTAAAAGAGCAACACAATGTAAGTTATTCCTAACCGCCAGCTTCCCGGTAATTATACTAGGGTAGTATTTACAAAGATTTACACTTGTGACGAACAATCAGTCAGTTCTGCGTTAGTACAGAATTTATGTAAATAATACAATAAAAGTGTTAAAAACGCTTCCAAAAACCGTGTTACTGAATTAGAGCAATCTTCATATCAATGGATTATTACTATAAAACTTATGTGATTATGACTTAGAGGTATTTTCTTCGAAAAATGAATGACGAGAATTACGTCTGTTCTAGATCTTGACTAAAGCTCCACTGTCAACTGTTTTGACTTATCGTTCAATACTCATGACCAAAATTGGTCAGTGACCAAGATCCTGGTCAGTGACCAAGATTCTGGGCAGTGACCAAGATTCTGGTCATTAATGACCAGAATTCTGGGCACCAGTGACCAAAATTGGTCAGTCACGTGTCTGACCAAACAAATGACCAAGAAATTGGAACGTTTCATGATGTCATTTACCAAACGTCATAACAATAAGACATATTGGCGCCTTATTGATAAAAAACAATGAAAAATGCAAAGTATTAAAAATGGAATTACTTTGATGTGATACATCTTGCTGCAACAACGAGGTTGAACTCTCAAAGTGACTTTCAGGAAAGGGGATTTCCCCGAATTCAATAAAACAAATGGCTACCACCATTACATGGTGCCACTTGAAGTAAATAGGTTAGCTGACAGAAACTGTAAAATATTGGAATGTACTACAAGGAAAAGAAATTCTATAACATGGATGGCTATCATCTAGATGAAAGTTCCGGTGATGTTTAAATTATATACACCCAGTTGTGAAAATATGTCAATTAATTTATATAGTTACATAATATAATAAGTATGAAAAACTTCACTGTACACGAGAAAAGGTAAGTGTTACTGTCAAACCTGGGGTGTATCAATATCATGAGCATAGACACTAACGTTTGATAAGCTTACCTTGAATAAAGTGACAATGGCTGTTTCGCTACAATCTACTAATCAGCGTAACAGTTTGTCTCCAGAGCAATCTATGTCGCCGGTAAACTTCCTGCAAAAGTACAAAACATACGCTAAAGTGTTTTGTTTATGCTGTTTGCTTTGTGTTTGTTGTGTGTGTATTATAATTGTGTTACATGTCGACATTCTAATTATTCTACGCAACCTAATACATAAATATGACCAAATTTAAACTCAGTTCTTCAAAATCAAGTTTTACTTGAAATAATCAATAGGCGTTGGATCAATGTCCATGTCGGACAACAGGCCTGTACGTCCTGAAAAGTTCAGGACATCTTTCTGGCCGTCGCCATCCTCCCATGTTTCAGATGGATCTTCTTCCTCCTGCTCCTTCTAAATATGAATAAAAAAATACGATACATAACATTTTGATTTCGCACAGATTTAAGAAAAACTTGTCAAATACTGTAATTTGACATAAGAAAAAATAATTATGTACATGCATTTAATATTTTCATGTAAGACAAAAACAAAAGTATATATAGATTACTAAAATTATAAAAACGTCCTTATGTAAAAAGGATTGTTCATGACACATATGAGTACTGTTTAAAACATGACAATTTACCATTTCCACAACATCCTCTTCATCAAACCCTTCAAAATCTGAGTCTGATCACTCAGCGTCTTCGTCCGCAAAATGGTCATTAACAGAACTCTAAATAATCAGCGATTGTTCATAAGTTAATGTTCAAGAAATGATTTTTTGGGTTTAATTATTATTATTTTAATATTATATTTCTATATTTATTATTCGAAAATGTCACTTAACATGACACACTACGTTTTGACAAACACACAAATGACAACACCAACACTGTCAACAGAAGACAATGGTCCTCACTTAGTTAAATCACTTCCGGCCTTATCAACTATGCAACAATTTTATTTATTAAAATAATTAGTTCAAACGACTATTCTTTTTAAATTAATGTGTCTAGAATCATTAATATTTTAATACATGTATATAAAGTTCAATTCAAAACGAAAGTATTTCCATTTTTCAAATGAAACTGGTGTAGGTGAAACGGAATTATAGAATGGGGAGCTGGAGTATGATGGCAATACTACTGGAGGTGGCTAATGATCACCGGTCTGTATGTTTCCGGTGCGTTGTGGGGAGGATAGTGAGACGGGTGTGGGACTTCGTAAGTCATTGTAGTCAAAATCGGGTTGAGTTGGATGTTCATCTAGGACTACCACGGATTCAATCTAGTTGGTTTGAAGTCCAAGTAATGATGAAATAGAAATATGATGTGATGTATGTCCTTGTTTACAACGACCTGAAGGAATAATTATTACCTTATGCAGTGCATGCATACGTCGTACAAAACGGCTTACCAGACGGGCATAAGTCAATGTGGAGAGTGGGAGTGTGGCTATAATGTAAGTAGTGTTGGAACAGAAAAGTGTGGTGCATCCAGTGCTGTCCATAGTCACGGATTGCAGGATTAGATCTGAGTTGTTGATTGATAGAGTTTCCGTGGATGATGTTGAAGAAGATGAAGACAGTAAATTTCAGCCTTCGACCCATCGGGTGATCCCAGGAACGCGTCCTGCAGCCCATTTTGTGACAAGTCGTCTAGCTTCAATGGCCTCTGGAAACGAAGGATTTGGAGAGGAATTTGTCAGGAGATGAACTTGAGATTTGTAGAGAAGGTGTTTTCAGAAAATAGCAGTCGTGGAAATTATCTATGGGTATGTTCATGTGGGTAGTGGGCCCTGAAATGGCAACGCAGGTTCCAGTCTGACTTGAATTCTCTGGCATGTTTACCGACGCACCACACGCAGATGTACCTCATGCGGCGATAGTCAGTTTTTGCAAGATGGTTTCGAAGATCCGTTCATCTTTGAAATGATGATTGACAGACCTCGCAATCCATGGTCGATCCTGCATCATTCTAACATTCAATTAAAACTATATCACTATCTGAAAAATAATTATTTATACATTGCTACAGTAAGCGGGGATAGAAACTCACTTTTAATAATAGTTTGCCAGCGCAGGAAATCATCTTTAGAATTTTGGCTGCCCAGTTAAAGAGTAACGATCCCAGAACTATGTAGTGTACCTGTACATCTAATACTTCCTTAAACTAACATATAATTGAGCATCACTATTGCTACCATAACAGACTATCAATTTGTTATGTCTTATTGTGAGTGTGAATTTAATAATTTCTTAGGTATTACAATACTATTTAACTGATAATTGATCAAAAACACAGTTAACTTTCCTCATACAAATAGCAAACACGTTACGCAAATTAAATGCTTTAACTCAATAACAGGAAAATACGCGAGAAATACATTCATTATCAACAATTTAACAAGCTGTCAACTCACATTTAATTTTCAATCGTCTCTTTCCAATATAAATCCCTTTTGCTTTCCGTCACGGAAAGAGAGTGGCTGCCAAACAACAGACTGTAGCCGTCCACACATCTGACTAAAAGAACAGTCGTTTCCGACGATTTCGATTTTTTATATAATTTATTCGCTTAACAGCTGCCATCATGCATGTACGCTTGTTATTCTTTGTTTACGTGTGCTACAAGCATGTAACGACAACTCTGCGTGGATCTCCCTCCCCCTGTCCCAAAAGTATCACTTTCTTACACAGGAGGGAAGCCGTAGTTTCGAGGTTGATTCGTTAACACGTGTTCGTGTTACATGGTTTACAAGCTTTCGAAAACAACTGGTGTGAGGTTGATTCGTCAAAAATTGTTCGTGTTACAGTAAAGATGGTCTAGTGTTACGGTAAACAAAGTTTAACTCCTTGTCTCTATTTTAGCATATATAAACAATATTGTCTTCCCTCCTGTTTTTCTTAAACCCTCTTCTGCCCACTGGAGTGTGACGAACTTTATGGGCGGTGCATATACAGCGTTTGTTATATGTGTCCATGGGCGTTCGCAAATGGGGTCAGCTGACCACCCATCCCTCCTGTAAAAACGGTGAGCGGAAAAGTTAGCAGAATATGGAAAATTCTAAACGTGTAAAATTATGATTCATGAATTGACCTATGTTGGTCAAAATGACCCGCGGTTAGTTTAACAACAACTCGCATTTACATGTAAACAAATCAGTCCATAAATAGGAAGTGATGGCGACGTGCACGCCGGGTATGCGGAAACTTTGATAACGGATGGCACTTATATAACAGAGAAAAAAAAATCATTGTTTGGTCGATAGCACTTCATATTCCGATGAAAGAAATTCGCAGAAAAACGGCGGATTATATTAAAAAAACCCATACAATTTCGTCGATAAACAGCATGAATTGGATGATCAGTACATATTTCAACAAAATAAAAATACTTAGAAATAAAACAATAACGTGCTTACTATTTGAAATAAAAGATCAATATGGTCATTAATATTACAACATGTAAGATTAAATTTTACTAACGTATTTGAGGAAATTCAGATGTTTTAAGAGTCGGATGCACAATTTTCATGGGCTCTTCGTTAACCGATCATATCAATGACAATGTCACTTGGATTCCCGCTTACTTAACACTTTTTACCAGATATAACACACTCTTTTTGGTGAATCAGAAATGCAGAATTCGCTTTGGATTACTGTAGATGATTTGACGGGTTTGTGTATCATGTCTGATAGTTCCTCTTGCCTGGCCAAGCTAAGAGTATGGTTACCGTAGTAATTTAGAATAGCTAGGTTTTTATGTCCAGACAGTTGTGCCACCTCCGTTGGTGGGACACCTTTATCTAAAGAGAAGTTTTAAATGTCTTCCTTCCTGAGTGGTTTGTGTGCTTGCTAGTAAATCCAGCCCTCTCACTTAGGTCTTTGGCTATTGAAAATAAAAAAAATAAAATCCATTGGTGTCGGCATGAACCAGTGTGAATCTACGGTGTTGTCCCAGTATCTGCTAGGGGTCAGGTAAAACCTGCCGTTGGGCTCTAATGATTGAGCCGGGCGCTTGTAGAGTATATACATCTGTATTGGACAGTTCGGGTCATCTGAAATAATTTGGAAAACAATGTATACATTAAACAAGATTGTAATGCTAGTTCAATAAAAAAAAATAAAGAACTCAATTATGTTTAATATTTAATTAATTTGGTCATAGGCACATTTAAATTGATGAAATATACCTTTTCTGTCGTAAAATAATAACCGTGAAAATAATGTCCGTGGAAATAATAATAATTACATCATTATAACTTAATTTTAGATTATGTGAAAAATGTTCAGGGGTTAAATTAAACACCTTTTTGCTCAAAAAGCTTTGGCTTGGAGCTCCTAGACTCATCTGTTATACATTTCCTGGTCTTCGTTGCCCTCTTAGTAAACTCCAGGTATTTTCGCCCGCTGTTGGTTTGCTTCAGCTCTAAGTCACCCAACAACATTGTTTAGTGTTCTTGGCGCCCTCGGAGCCCTAGGGGCTGTGTACTATTCATCCACAATGTGGAAATCAGCGCATATGGCGTTTCTGAAAAAAGTGACAGTTTAGAAACTAACGTTTTCTTTCGCAAATAATTACTTGTGAATAAGTTTATTATTTTGAACGTTGTCAAAATAAAATAAATTAACGTAATTGCGACCAGTTTGCAACTTTTGATCGAGCGCAATGTGCACACATTCATATCAATCAAAATTGTTGTTTCAAAGCGAACAGTTAGGTTTGAATCCTGATCAGTTTAACAAAAATGTTCAACAACTCAGATGCTGATCTTTTATCTAATGACATGTAGTTCCAAGCTGGCCTTAAATCATTAGTGTTGTTTTTTTTGTGTGTGACACAGCTCTTTTTTATTTAGTATTTTTAGTCTTTGATACAATAGTGTACAGTAGATCTACACACAGAAAGTTTATTAGTTTTAATGTGGTGGAGATACTCTTTTCAGAAGATTTTATTGTCTGACATAACTTTACTTGAACGTTTGAGCGTATCAGATAGATGTTTGATCGATATATAGAATATACATGTATACTGTTTTGGTATACAGTCACGGTAAAAGTGGTCTCCCTTGTTCGTATCTAAGTTACATGTAAACAATATGTTGTCAAATGCAATTGCTACCATTTCCAAGCAGTTTATTGTCGTACAGGACCTTGATATCTTCGCTTATGAACGGATCGGACCGATTGCTTTTGCTCCCTAGTCCCTTCTCCTTCAGATCTACAGACTTTGCCTTCAAAGTCTGTCTGGATGGCGAAATTCCGTGGGGTCTGCCGGGTCTACACTATAGTTCCTATCCATAAGATATCTTCTTATGCTCGAATTAATACCACGTAGGGTCCCAGGTTCTTATTCCTTTTTATTTTTCACTTTCCTCCCCGACAGGAAAAACCTGGCCATAAACATATCCAAGTCTTTTGGACTAATGTCCTCCAGTTCCCTGCTCTCACCTTCCGCAGAAAGCCATGTTCTGAAGCGATTAATGTCACTTTTTGTCTTTTTAACTGTGGACGCATTCTTCTTACTGTCAATAAACTGGTATATGTCCTCTGCCGATACAGATATAAGTCTTTCTAGGTCCATTAGTCTGTTGAACAGATTATCAACATTTGGCCCCGCAGGCCAAACGTGATAATCACCTTGCTTTCACCGATAATCACATGCATTCGAGTCAATTTTGTTACTATATATAGTAACATAAGTATTCATACGTATTTACGATACGCGATAATAGAATGGACTAGTTAATAGTTTAACCGTTCATATTTGTTCTACTATGTTTCGGTAGCGTAACTATTCTTCGTGTATATTATTTTCCCGATATTTAAATACGTGCGTATTGTTTATTTCACTGGATCAGCATTGGAAATTAGCTGATCCCACCGCTGCCACCAAATGTTAGGTCCTGATCCCGCATGATCAGACAAAATTACGAGTTTACCAAACCAAAGAGAATAACTTTTCAAATAATCGTTTATTTTCCAGCAAGAAATGTTAATAAATGAAAAAAGATCAATCTTTTAATAAATATAGAATCTAATACATATGTGTTTACTATCTTCACTCAAGGTTAAATGTATTTTTAATTCAACAACGTTTATCTTACTTTAAATATTGAACAAAAGTTGAGTGAGAGATGTTACTAATGGATGGTCCTTTTTTTCTCATCAGAAAATCCTAGCCTTATATAATACTCTGAATGGCACACTGCGCCCTGTGCCGAGCACACGGCACAGTGCGCCCTGTGCCGAGCACACGGCATAGTGTTCCCGGCACAACGAATATTGCGCTAGGCGCAATAATTATTGTGCCGGGCGCAAAAAATAATGTGCCGAGCACAATAAAAAATGCGCCGGAAACAGGTGCTCGAATGTAATGCAAAAAAATACAAGTTCTTGGCAAGATTAAGTAGTACAATACAAAGTTAACAACAACAATTGCATTAAGCAACGACAATTTAGATCTATCATTATATAAACAATCAAAATGTGAATTTTAATCATATGCACTTAGTCGTAAACTCTCATATCAACGACGTGATAGAGATGAATTAGTGAGTTCGAGAAATAATCCACAATAATTTTGGAATATCTTACGTAATTCTAGATCCCTAACCAACGCGAGTTTTAGATGCCCTATTTCAGTAGAGCAATGACATGACCATTTCTCCAATTTATTTGAAGCCCCTGTAACCTCAGACGATACTTTCGATATTTATGATATGTTCGCTGCACCTAGTGATCCAGTACTTGACCGCGATATAACTGAAGCTGAAGTACTACATGCTATTAATAAGCTTAACGTAGGTAAATCTCCAGAACCTGATATGGTTCTATCCCAATTTGTGAAATCAAGTAAAGATATTACTGTCCCAATTATGACTAAAATGTTTAATCATATTTTCAATACGGACAATTTCCCAGATGACTGGGCAGATAGTGTCATATGTCCACTCCATAAGCCAGGATCTCGCTCTGATCCCAACAATTACCGCGGTATATCCCTTATAAATATAGTATGTTAGGTTTATTCCTTTGTATTAAATGCAATGCTGTACACGTGGGCGGAAGCAAACGATAAGATAGACGAATTCCAGGCGGGTTTTCGTAAGGGTTATTCAACCTTAATGGTATTATTAAAAAATATTTAACAAAAAAGCTTGGTCGAATATATGTTTTATATGTGAATTTTTCTTAGGCTTTTGATAATTTACTTCACAATAAACTCTTCGCGTGTCTCATGAATAAGGACATTAATGGACAATTTCTCAATGCTTTGAGATCTATGTACTCAATGTGGGCAGCTGTGAAAACTAATAGTGGTATAACAGCGTGCTTTCCATGTCTTAAAGGTACCCGTCAAGGTGATATAAGCAGTCCATTGCTGTTCATTCTCTTTATTGATGACCTTAATACCCTTCTCAGGAACACATGTAAAAACGGCATTTTTGTAATTAAAGACATCCCTGAAATATTAACTCTTATGTACGCAGATGACGTTGCTAATCCTGCCGATACAGTTATCTTATTCTCGGAAATAAAACATCAATACAACTTACCATTCAAATGAAATATTGTTCATTTAATCCCATCATAATGTTTATCAGCAGTGATAAAAACAGTATAAAATTAACAAAGAAAACGAAACAACGAATTATACGAATGGCTATCGGCCATTTTGTCTTAGTTTACGACATCACTTGAGTCGCGGTAATTAAGTCAAACATGTTTACCATCACATAATTGAGGTTAAGTTATACTTAATTTTCAACATCATTACCACATTCATTGCAAAGGGATACCAATGTTTTTATGTTATAGTTGTACAAGTTTATGCATACATTTAATTGTTTTATTTGATAAAACAGTGTTCGTCATTTATTCTTCAGCAGAACAGTGAATGCACAAATATGTGCTGTCTCTTCTCATGACCCTCAAATCACAGCAGTATGTCAAGTAGACCCAGTGTTGGCATTTGTCACACTGGCCCCATTTAATGATGACCAGTGTGTGTATGTCCTTCAGCTGTGAATGGGACGAATCTTTCCCTATGGAAGGTAATATCAGCCAGTACATGGATGCTGTTAAATGACATTCCCATTTTAATACAGTACATGCATGCTGTTAAATGACATTCTTATTTTAATAACTGACATATGCTTTCTGGTACATGGCAGTTGCATTTTGCCTAGTTACATTAGCCGTGCAAACATTTCATCTTCTTTGCTTCTTAATGGTAAGTTAACAATCACTTCAAATATATCCTTAATTCGTGTGTGTTAATGACAACTGCATTTATACTTTAGGAATATGTATTCATGATATTTCGAATGGCTTTCTTTGTTTTACTTTGTGCGTTTGACATTGTTGCTACTGAATGTAACTAACTGTAAATAACTGTGTGGATTTATAGTACTTCTTAAGACGATTTCTAGTGCGTTTTTAATTCAGAAAAAAGTCTTCTTTGCTGCATACACCGCAATTATAAATATTTCACGTTTCATAAAAAGGAACCAGTATCAACAAAACCAAATTCCAGCGCAAATAACGATTAACGGGAGATCACTCTAAACAGCGAAGTCAGACCTCCGGTATATTCCGTGGTTCCACGGTGAGCGAGTAGAATACTTCCCCGTCTACATGGTGTCTATTGTTTTGACGGAAATGATTTGAATCCAACTCTCAACACCTTATTCCTGTTGAAATCGACTTGAGAAAAATGATGACAATGTAAGATCTACTTTTTATGATTTATTTACGCTACAACAGGAACTTAAAAGCGTAACATGTTTCTGTTGTAACATGTCTACCGGTAGCTCAGCGGATTTGATTTGGTTTGACTTGTATTTTGTACATCGATACATATATGTTGTCTTTGAAATTTTGATCGAAAAATATGTCTTAATGAAAGATTAACTTCTGAATCACAGGCAAAAATGGGTCTTAAGACATACCAAAGAAGCGCTCCAGATATGCCTCTGACATCATTTTACTGTGGAGTCATAATTTCCGTTGTATGTATGTATGTATTTATTTTGACCTTGCAGTAAAGGATAACCCATGAAAGTGCAAGAACTTATTTACAATGGGGTCCTTTGGTTTTTTGCTGAAGAGACAGCAAGTTGAAGAGACAGGATTGCGATCCAAGGAATCCGGATGCGACACCCTAGCTCTTTGCGAATAGATCCCTTGGTTCTTTTACGTGCTCAGTGTATAGCACCGATACACGCGAGAATTACCTGGGTTTTATACCAGTACATCTCTCGTTGAGTGGGAAACACTTAAAGCATTTCTGAAATTTCCAGTGCTCCGGCCAGGGATTGAACCCACGACCTCTGGAACGGTAGACCAGAGTGTTACCACTCGACTACCGCACCACCCTCGACAACCGCACCGTTAATGAGACCACCAAACATTGTGTGACTTTATGGCGGAGAGGTAGCTCCTGACCAGACTGCGCACATGCGCAGGCTGGTCTGCCGCTTTGCTGGTCGCATATTATAAGACCCATTTCGCACGATGCGGCTCATAAACGTTAATTTTCAACATTGCAGGACCTGGGTCTTGCTCAAAAAGCAGAGACGGCAGTGAAGTCACCGACCCCACTGGGATCTCTGGCTCACAAGATTTACCGCAGCATGACCAATCACGGGTTTTGTGGAAAAGACTTCTCGTCTGATTTTATTTTTTGCAGGATCAGAACAAGCAGAAGAAATGATAAATAACATAATAATGTAATATTGTTATTAGACGTAAATACCCATAAATCATGTCAATATATGAATGAACGTTTATCAGAAAACTATTGTAAAGTCATGTTCTTGGATTCAAGAAATTTTATGCAAGAATTTAAAATGAATTTATATATAGATGAAACGATATTTTTTATACTGGAAGGAATGATTTTGTAAAAAAACACACACTTTTTCTTAAATATAACTTAAATATTGTTGTTGATAATTACCTGGTGGAATATATTTTTTCATAATAACATGCATTTTGTTCAGGCTATGCAAAGCCAAAAATGTCTTGAGATAGAATAAATTTAATATGAATTAAATATGAATGGAATAGTGAGAACTGTATGTGCTTGTTTAATATGGATTGTTTATAATATATAACAGTTTAATTTATAATCTAGTGTGTATAGCCTTTACATAAAATGCCAATTGTGTTGTTGTTTTGGATGCATACTTGTATCTTGTCGTAAATGGAGAATTAATCTTTTTTATTTGAACAATTTCAATAAATTGCAAACCACTATTGCTGCTTTTGATTATATTTATTTCAAAATTTAAGGGAAATTGCTTTAATATTTGAGTCTGGCTCCGGGAAATAGAACTTAATGCATGTGCGTAAAGTGTCGTCTTAGATTATCAGGGATAACACTTTCCGCCAAAATTGGATTTCCATTTAAGAGACTTCCCTTTAACCAAATATACCATTACAACGGAAAGTTCATCCCTGATAAGCCTGTGTGAAACAACACTTTACATACATTAAGCCCCGTTTTCCCAGACAAAGGCTTAATTACAGTGTTGCTTTGTGTGTGTAATGAAGCAGTCCATCATGAAATAGTATGTCCAAATAATCGTAACACTGAATTACCTTTTTTACACTTTAATTAGAAAATATATGTATTACATGGCATACTGGTTAAATAAACATAAGAGTGAGAGACACATTTCATAAACATCATGTGAAAACAAAATGATCCCTAAGGTCCAGTACCGAGTGCATCCCACACGTACTGCTTATGACTTGAAATATGCAATTTTAACATGATCATAAATTCAGAATGAAATATTCGTATTACATGTGGTTGTACTTTTCCTGAAAACTGACCTTAATCCGATTTCCCAAACTTAACCTGTCAATGACTTTTGGCAAGTGGGTTAGTAAGACTATGGGTCAAGACCCAGTGGTATTTGTCAGAATTATCTTCCATATGACATCCTGTTTAACTAACCGACAACCATAGATCAAACTTGAATAGTAGTATCATCAACAATTCATGTTTACAAGAATACAATAGGTAGTTGCATACACATATATATAATCAGGTGAAATTATCAATATTTGATATTGAGGTTATTTCTTTGGAAATCTTGAATAAATTACGTTTGATATTCAATTATATGAAAATATGCAGAGAAAAAAATATAAATACTAACAGAGTTAATGAAAATGCACGTACTACTAAATGAAATGTTGTTTTTTTTATTTTCAAAATATATGTTTTACACAATATGGACCGTGGAAAATACTTTCGAAAAGGCGCGGAAGAGTAATTTGTCTGAACCGGAAGATATAAAATACCACACCGTTCTTAATGTTAACCTTTTACGATAACTCTGGTTCCCCGTGGTATATGAATTGAGTATTGCAAATGCATTTGTCTTAATGCATCCGGCATTCGGCTTACTACATGTGAGCTGCTGCCATGTGCTTATGCATTTCGCTTAGTAGAACTTACAATTAATATGTCTTTTCTATCATTACTACGTATTGAAATGATAATAGTAAAGTAACAAGAAGATAGCCATATGAACACTTAAACAGAAATGATGCATTTGTCATTTACTCGCAAGAATATAGGATATACATACAAGTTGTAATACGTCAACATGGAGTTGTCATTAAGCAATATACAATTGTCATTAAGCAATATGCAATTGTCATTTAGCAACATGCATGCACTGGCGGATAAACCCTTCCATATTTCCCATGCTGGTTGACTCGGATGATTTGCAATCCAGATGTTGTTTGGGGATTTACATGTTTTTTGATTACTTGGTTGCCAGATGAATTTTATTTCGATGTTGGAGTTTTATTTATTCCATGTTTTCATTAGACATACGACTTCCTTGGTTTTACAGTCACATTTTTTGTATTGCTCTCACCTCAAAGACGTTTTGACTAATTTGACAAGTTGATGTATTGGCCTGGTTGTCTGAGTTTTCAGCACTTGTACTTCCTGCATCATCTCTTAGCATTTCAGGTGGATGTTTGTAGATGGACGATAGTGCTGTAGCTGTTGATGTGATCACATCGGGACTGAAGGGGTAAATACCAGCCTTTCTGAAAGCACTTTTGATGTTGTCTGGGGAAAATACTCTACCGTATGGTCCTGCAGTCAACCGAGACACTGTATACCTTGTGATCAACACCCCTGGACTTGCATGCATGTACGCTTTGCACTCATTATTGTAATGGTGTTTCATAGGTCTAAACACACCAATATCAAGGGGCTGGGTGAGATGGCTAGAATGGTATGGTAATACAAACAATACCACTGAGTGTTCCTTAGCCCAATCAGTCAGGGTCAGTGACACATGTGATTTGTGTCCGTCATACAGGATCAATGTTGTTGGCTTGTCTGTGCCCTTTAGCAGTCCCGCATGGTTGGTTAAATTACCTTTCATGTATCTTTCAAACAGGTCCCTATTCACAAACCCACTTTCAGGCATGCCTCCATGTGATCCAGGGGCAGCACCTTCCAGCAATTCATCACACCACCTTTTCCCTGGAAAAATGTAAAAGGGTGGTATGTGGTTGCCATGAGCATTCGCAGCCCCAATGACAGTCACTGTTTTCGTTCGGGCTGATGTTACTGCTTGAGGTTTGGTCTTGTTGCCGCATACTATTTTGGGTGGTTTATGTTCAGTTGAGAATTCAGACTCATCAAAGTTTAATATTCTTTGTGGAGATTGCTTCAGATCATGTTCAGTGAGAATAGAATGTAACTGTTGAAGAACTTGTCAATGTTTTTCTTGGTTGCAGACTTAGTCCTTGAAAAAGAGAGACATTGGGGCTTAAACACTTTTAGCTCATCCCACCTGGAGAGAAAAGAATACATCCAACCCTGGCTAAGATGTTCTTTTGCCTTTACAGCCTTTTGAAAAGACATTGCATAGTCCCATGCCATGTACTGGATGTCCATCAGTGAGTAGCCATACCCAATGCCTGCCATGTATACAATATGGTCAACCAACTTCCTTTCTTCATCTTCTGTGAATAGTTTGTTTGCCCCATGATGACAGTCAAACGACATATTTTGTCTAGTTCTGTCCCTCAGTGTTGATTCAGGCACCTGATACACCCTGGCAGCACGATACACGGACATCCCGGACAATGTAGCAGCAAATGCCCTTTGCAGATTATTTCTGTCATATGGCTTCTTGTCTCTGAATGGTTTCCATTTCTGAAAAAAATCAAACAGATCTGGTTAATTATCTTTCATTGTTAACATTGTTTATTCTTTTTATTCATAATTTAAATAAAAGTGTTGAGCCTGACCTATTAGCAAAACTGATAAGAATTAGTTTACGTTAACCGTTTTATAAAGTGTGTTGTCTGACCTAATTGATACGGCAGACGAACTTGTAAACATTGGTGAAAAGGTTGACAAGTACCGATTTTTGCTTAGTGTTTTACTTCATTTTAATTAAAAACATATACATAACGAAACAATTAACAAACTTACCTGTATTCCACTCATTTTCACCCAGAATGTTAGTTTTTCAATGAAAAACGAAAGTAGGTCAGCTTGTTGATAATGAAAACAACGGCTAGGTGGCGCACAATGAAATACCGCGAGACAAGTGATACCGCGAGACAAGAGATGTTGAGTATAAATACAAGCACTTTTAAACAATGGAAGTAAATGCACAAAATTGATTCTAGCCTGTATATGTAATTCTATTGACTAGTCATTAAATTTAACTGGTAAGCAATAATTATTATGTGGCCAGGCTAGGCTGGACAACAATTTGGGAGGAAAACAGCGAGTAATACATCAAGACATTGGGGTAAGAAGCGTAAACATAACGTAATAATAATAGTTAAAACTATTTAATTAGAATGAGTGTCACTGGGGTAAAACAATACCACTTATTATAACATGCTCTATCTTTGTATATATTTCATTGAATACTATTTAAAAAAAATGTTTTGTGGCCAATGTTTTAATAATGTTTTAATAAGTGGTATTGTTATACCCCAGTGACACTCATATATAGAACAATTATAATTTAGTAACTTGAAAAAAAAACTCCGTAACATTTTGTCACAAACTCGCAGAATGAAACCTGTAAACATAAATGTAGTATTGCAATGTGGGTCAATAGAAGCTTCCTGCAAGTTCGTGTACACAAACTGTTGACGTCAGAGAGGCCATGGGAGGTATGTCCAATTTGTATTTTGTCTTTTAACATGAGCAATTAAATGTTTTAGTAAATATGTATTGTTCCTGTTGAATCATAAGTAATTACTGTTTATATTTAGAGGATTTTTCTAGACTGATGTTGAAGTAAAATTAAAAAGTAAACTGTGTTAATTAAATTTGTAGAACTAATAAACCATAAAAAATAACTACTTAACGGAACTGAACTTTAACTTTTGAGTCAGTTTTCACAGTGTGGACACACAAATGTGTCGCCCCTCCGGATAACATTTTTTGTGGCAAAATGCCAAGTGGACACTGTGTGGACATTGGTCACAGTAGGCCTAAGTTACAATTAAGCTCGGAAATAATTTCTCGTGCTCAATTGCGTTACTGTTTAAAGGATATATTCCAGTTTTCTTAAAGGCAGCTACGATGTTGGAGGGGCTCATGGCTCTAAGATACGCATTGCATGCAATTTCAGTGATTTTGTACTTGGTGACGGATCTGCCGACGTAACTTCTCATGAACGATGCACATTCTCGGTAATAGTGCCCTTTAAAAGGTCCAAATATGCCCACATCTAAAAGCTGAAGAATATGCAAGGTATGCGCCTGCAAAACAAACAGGATAATATTGTGATATGCTACCCATTCGACAACTTGCTTTGATGTGTGGCTTGAATGTCCATCAAATATGAGCAGTAACGGCTGGGTTTCATTGGCACTTGTTCTGACATTGGGAAGGAAATGGCTCTGTAAATAGTCCTTGAAGGTATCTGTTTTCGACCAGCCTGACTTAGACATAACAATCCTGGTTCCTGGTGAACTGCCTTTGCTCAGGTCTGCATTAGTTCGTTTTCCTTTGAAGATCAAGTATGGGGGTATTTGATTTCCGGCGGCGTTCGCGCATCCTATGACAGTTGTGTTTGTCAAACGAGAAGACGTAACTGACTGCGGTTTCCCAGTAACTGGAGCAATTATTTTTGGTGGACGATGCTCGGATTGAATGCCTGTTTCATATAGATTGAAAATGAACTGCGGCTTGTTCGACAAACCATTGTCCTCAATGACCTTGCTAAGGCTGTTAAAATAGTGTTGAACTATTTCTGGAGTTGACGACTTAGCCCTGTTTGTTTCCAATGAACTTGGACTTACAGAACTTATTCGTTGCTTCCATCTCTGTAGAAAGCCATACAGCCAGCAGTTACTGAGCGGTTTCGAGTGGGTTTTCCTGCCTAAAGCTTGGGCTAATTCTCCCCCAAGTTCTTTAAGTTTGTTGTTGTTTTTTGGTAATTCCGTAGCCAAGCTGAGCTAAGACCTCAACATGTTCAACCAGGGAAAGCTCCTCTTCAAACGAAAACAATGTCACCTCGTTCTTCAAGTTATCTCTTAGGGTCTGAACCGGCACGCGAAACTGCATAGCAGCCTTCCGTACAGATACTTTTTCAGTCTTGACATAATCAACTGCTTTGTTAATAACATCTGGCATATAATTATGACACTTTCCGTAGCTTTTGACAGACTTGGGATGAGGCTGAAGTTTTAGAAAGAAAATAGGATCTTTATTTTATCTATACGAATTAACTTAAATTTCGTACTTAAATAACTTAAAACGCATATTGTTATTAATGAGGGTTTAATTAACATGTTCATACTTGTTTAATAATACATTTACTGTGTCTTGAACCATTAAACACACAGCAAATGATCTAACCGGGCCTCTCGGCCAAGAGAAACAATCATGACTGAATTTCAATTTCAAAATGGCGGATCCCTACCGGCAGCGAAGATATTTTTTGGAATTTTAACATTTTATCAGTATTTCTATGGAAATAAAGTGAGATTTATCAATATTTTGTGTACATTTATAATGCAAACGTTAACAAATATACCTGTTTTTTTCTCTCATAATTTTCGCTTATTCGGCTTCGGCAATAATGGCTTGCACTATTGAACAAAGTTCGGACACGCGTGTTCGTTCCTTGCTTAGTTATCGACGTCATCAGGTAATGCCCGAAGTTATAGGTATAGAGGACATGCTGGAATAGCAGACTATATCTTGAAATAGTTCTAAGTGTGTTTTTTTTTAATGTAAACTGTTCATCCAGTTCATGCTGTTTTCCGACCGAATTTTCTATGTGTTGGGAAAAATGTACCATTCTGCCCTGAACTTTTTTCTTCACAATACAAAAGAATACGATTTATCAACTCGATTTATCAACTCAACCATGTGCCTTGGTTTAAAAAACTAATCTTTAGGATATAAACAACAACTGTGGAACTTACCTCTCCCGCGTGACTTTTATTTGTCTCTGTTATCGAAGTATCCGCATTACCAGCCTGACGTGGTTCTCTGCCGAATTTCTCGATGGTTTTTTGTATGAACATATTCTTGTCGGTGTTGATCCGATCCCTGTGAACGCTCAGCATGCATACTCCTGAGAGCATGCCGTTGGCCATGGTGGGTCGTGGCCATGTCTTGACTCATCTCAGCGTTCTAAATAATCGTTCCACTTTACAAGTGGTGAAGGGCAGGGTTAGTAATATTATCATCGACTCACGCACGGTTTGAAACAATTCCGTTTTTTTACCAAGTAGACAATGTCGAACCATGTCATTGCATCATGTTCAAAATTATCTATTCGATAAAAATCGTTGATAGTTCGAAATGTATCTTTATATTCTGATCAATCGAAAATGTTTAAATGGTTCGGATGGAGTTGATATGACATGAACGCAGGCATATTATATTCTGAAAATCGGCGTCCTAGCGACTGGATCAGCGAGTCCATGTACTAAATGTAAATTGTGCTTCAATTGTATTCTTCACTGGTTCCACCAACATTTGCTCGGTGTGCTTGACGGCCATATTGCCGTGGTGTTGTCAATGTGACACCATTATCTTCGGCGTTTTTTAATACCGGACTGAATATATTGTCAAGAGCCGAGCGGTAGCTGTAATTTTTGTCTATTTTATTTGTGTCAGATTTCTTTACCACACTTTTTGATGCATAGGTTTACTTTGACATAGAACAAAAAATGGACCATGATACACAGAAAACTAAAGAAAACTATTTGACCATAGTTCCTTGTGATATAACTTAATAATAAATAAATAAAAGCTTTCAATATATATTCAATAAGACATACAATACAAGTAATGTATCATATAATTTTGATAGCCAATCTCTTTAATTTGAATGAAATGTCGTTTTATAATAACAAAATAAAGTAGGTTTCAGACCTAGGAAATCAACGTTAAGAGTCCCTCAATTTGAATGTTCAGTGCCTTTAATACTCTCCAGAAGCGCACACATGACATTGTGCAATATTAACATAAAAGCGCACATATGAAATGTGAACAAAAAGCGCACAAGAAACGCTCAGTAAAGCGCACAATAGAATTTGAGCGTTTCTGGCACAGTAAATGTCACTCGTCTTAAATTGATATTTCTGACAATATTAAAATTAAACAATAGTCAAATACACCTAAAATAAATAAATCATTTATAAAGACGACTTTTACCTTTGTATTAGATAATAATGGTGGATTATGAGTTTTAAGGAAATTATTTCATAAGACTAAACTGTCAAAATACTGTAGTCAGTGTAAACTACCCAGAATGCACTTATGTCAGCATCAGGCAATCAATCAATTTCCTTTTTATCTAAGATGGCGGCAATTTAAACAGAAACTTATGCAATGAGACATTTTAAAAGGATATTACACATAATAAAGAAGTGCAAAAGGTAGGCATTAGATGTTATCAGATCTAAATACCACATAGCATGTAATAAAAACATTAAATAACCGTGACATTGCCATTAAGTTTCAAAACTATTACTAAAAACGAACAATGTTCATGTACACAAACAAAGTTATGTTTAAATGATCGATCTAGGGCAAGACAATAGTGCTTGCGTGATGGGCTTTAAAATGGACAAATATCTGGTTATTATGTGGAGCGTTATCACAAATGTCGCCGTTCCAGTTGCCGTCCATAGTTGATGGTAGATTGATATACATGTATGTCAACATGTATACGCGCAGAAAACAAGTGTTTTCACCGCATGGTATGTCGTTCTTTCGTTTTATGTTCGTTTTGCGCTAAATATTCTAACGGATGACGTTTCTTAGTGATATGGTTAGAAGAGATTCGTATGCTTTTATGCTTTGCAGTCCATCTTGTTTCGCTTAACAATGTTGTGTTCGGAACTAGCCGTCTTCTCTTAGGGCTCTCTCTGCTATACTTTATAATTTCTTTCACAGTTTCTATGATATTACGTACGTCAGAAACTGTATTAAGATCAATTACAACAAGATTAATACGGTGAGCCGAACAAAGTACAAACACGGCGAGAGGACAATCGGTTTTAATACAGGCTTATCCACCATGCTCTTTTCCAGCCAAAGTCGAGCATTGATCGTATCCTTGGCCGCTTAGCTTGTTCAAGTTCAGGCCGTTCTTCTTGCACTGTGCTACGATTGTTCATGCAATAGATTCTGCGTCCATTTCATCAAGTGATGTTAATCCAAGGAACTATTCTCGTATCACGATTTTATTTTCATCGAAAAATCTTAGTCCAATAGACAGTTTCTCCGTTCTCGAAATAACGAAGAAAACAAATAAAGTGTTCATTTACAGCTAGGAAGATTGATTCAGGCTTTTCTGCAACACCAACAAATCGATGTCGATGGTTGACTGGAAACTGATTTTACAAGCAGCCCTAGCATCCAGTATTTAAGGAATCGAATACGTCATGATGACGTTTTCAATTCGTCATGTAACAAAATTAAAACATTCGTAATGTTTTCTTGAAACTGCAGGATGACGTAGATACCTTCATGGAACTACATAGAAAGAAATTCCTAACTATAAGCATCTAAAGTGGATGAATAACAGCTTCAAAGAAATGACACAGGCCCCGCCCTGATACAGGGCCTTCCGTTTCCCAGACTTCCAGAAACTCAACAGCCTTCAGTCAGGCATGTGGTCTGACTGGTCGGAATTTTCTGTCAGGCCTTAGGTTATTCTGTCAGACCAAAGCAAAAACGTAAAATTAAAAAAAAGAGAGAGAAAATGTAAATAATTAGAAATACAGAAATATTGCTTTATCGTTTTATTTTTATCGTATAACTTTGAGTAACAAGGTAAAGTAACACAGTTTGTTAACATTCACTTCCACATTATTAAAGTCACTAATATAATCACTGTCTGTATTGTATCTATTTAGAAGCTTAATGTCTCCTTCACTGCCGTTCATCCTCGTCTTCTTCATCGTTCGGCGAGTATCAAGGCTCGGGCTTCTTGGGGGCATTTGCTCTGGAAAGAAAAGATAACATTTGATTCTTAATCACATTGTTTTTAGTAACAAAGTAATTTGTTACAATTCACTTCCTCATCTTGAAAGTCACTACAAAAATCGCTATCAGTATCGTATCTAATCAAACGCTTAATGTCATCTTCACTGTCCTCTTGGTCGTCGTCTTCTGCATCGTTATGCGATTGCCCAGGCTCGGGATTCTTGGGGGCATATGCTGCGGAAAGAAAAGATAACATGTATTATAAATGTGCTAAGAAATTATATAAAGAATCTGTCACAGCAAGACTGGTAAGCATTGATTATATTTGAATGTGTTATATTCAATCAAAATTTACCACGTCATGAAAAGATTAAAAAAATAATCTACCTGCCCTGTACTCATCTTCATGTTCTATTGTTTCATCTCTGTCTTTTTTCGTCCTGCTGTATTCCGGTATTCTCCCTCTACGAGGTTTGTTTGACGCAGTCTGGAGGCAAACAATAAAAAACAATTACCTACCGCAGTTAAATAAAGAGTAATTTGTGTGTATTGAAAATAGTATATTGTCATCAAAACAGTTCATTTATTACATGTACTGAAATAAACAGCCATTGACAAATTGACTCTTCTGGGTCATAGTAACTCATGTCTAGCATAACAAGCTTGATCTGAAGCAAGTTAACAAGTGTGGCTTGACCCGCTTCATTCTTCTTCTTGTCTTGACAAGCCTCATCTACGAAAATGATGTCTCAAATGAAACACGTGTAGGCACTTGTAGTCATTAAGATGTATATAATGAGGAAAACTTTCTTGCATTCCTTATCATTTACATCTTCCCAAGTCAGTGGTTGGGTCCTCTAGTGGTCTGTAAACCCTTGTAGGCACTTGTATTCAATTAGATGGCTATGATGAGGAAAAAATTCTTGCACATACATCTTCCCATGTCAGTGGTTGGAACCTCTGGTGGTCTGTAAACAGGCTGAAACATAGAAGTACATTTTATCAGTAAAACTAATTATTGAAGTTATGTTTAAGCTCGTTCAAGTTTAAGCAAGTAACAATCATTTAAGTACATGCATATTTACCTATTTGCTAACAATTTGATCCTAAGCCACTGTGTCAAAACAACATTCCGATTGTTGGGAGGGTCTACTGCCATTAGTCTGTTGTTGTATTTGCCAGCCACAAAGTGAATCTCGCTATTTCCATAATCTGAAATGGGATTAATAACCCATAAGACCTAGTGTAATTCATCAGTTATATTATAAAGTTGTTTGGAGGAAAATGTTTAAGTGTGTAATATTCTGTAATTACATAAAAACATATGTAAGTGATGAAAAGTAGACATACAACATTAGATATTTCATAATAAATACTGTATTTTGTAACAGTTGTTATGATCGCAAAAATTGTTTAGGTTTTGAAGGGATAAGATGCAACTGTTAACACATATGCATTTAAATCAGATATAAATTATTAAAAGGCTATTTCAATTAGATTTCTCTAAGGTTCTTAAAGATCAGAACAGAAACATAAATAAACTCAAAACAAAAAACTATTCCCTGGAACATAAAACAGTTCAAATTTAACACAACTGATCCATGATAGCAGGTTATAACCTGCAAGCTTTTCTTTCTCATTACTTAATATCATAAGCCGTTTACTAAAGTTCAACACTTTCGTTGCCTGCACTATAGGTTTGGTTACATCATCCAATTTGAACATGGTCTGCATGGCTTTCACTATATTATCTATCTGGGTCTCCTTGTAGGCCATAACAGGTGTTTGTCCTCGGAATTAAACCACAGAGAGAGCCTTAGTTGCAAAGACTTCATCAACATTTGGCAGTCCTGTTTTGTTTTTTTTTTACAAAATTGTGATATCATATAAGTTATTTAAGATATGGCCTATGTGCAAATCACCATCAATGATACATAGTAGTCAACAATATGGGATAGAAAATGACACTAGATCTATTTTAAATCAATAACATCTAGCATTTTATAAATCAAATGTTATAAAATATGTCACCTGGCTTTCAAATTGTGAATCATTTCAGCTGTTGTTCAAATCCACACCATGCTGTCAGCTAAGGTTATGTCCTTCCACTGAAGTTTCTTGGACAACTGCATTAGTGGAGCTATCACATCCTGTTCAAATATAATTTTGAGAATATTTTGTTCACTGATTTTCTATACATGTACATACATAATAATGTAAAAACTAAGTTCACATCCTAATCTTGATGACTGACAGGGTTAACAGTTTTTAATATTATTTAAAAGATGCTGAAGGTTAATACAATATAGTATACTGTATAACAGAGACATGCGAGTTTTGCGTCGATTTAAATTAATTCACATGTTTACCTTTAGAAAAAGAGCATATGTTACAACATTAATGTCTCTGAGAATCCGTAGCAACCCCTTTGCCTTGTCATGTGTTTGGCTAGCTGTTGCAAGGTGTGCATCACATGCAGCATATGACCTCTCCAAGCAGTCAAAGCCATTGTTGAGATGTGGTAACCACCTTGTGCCAGTAACTTTGGGAGGCATGGTTCCTTTGATGGCAAGAGAATCGAACGCATTTAAGAAATCAGTTTTTGTAGAAATAGTGAAGTCTTATTAGCAATGTCATGAGTTTGTCATACACCTTCTCCACCTTCACTACATCTAGAAAAGCAAGTTCGAGTCGCTGGCAGAGGCAATGTATGTTTACAAAATCCTCACAATCATTTCGAAGACGTGTGGCTAGACCTGATCGCAACCTGTCATATTGGACGCTCCATCTGATCCCATTCCAATGATGTGTCTTTTGGGATTCCAAGATTATCAAAGAGCGTGTTGATAAATTTGTACAGGTCAGCAGATGATCTACCGATGGGCGAGCCTATATTAAAGAATGTCTCCTTCACATTGCCATTTGTTTACACTCTTACATAGACCGGTTCTTGTTACGTCCCACTAATATCAGTGGAGCCACCCATGACGAAGGAAAAAAAAATCGCCTGTTTGAACGTGTGCACTGTTTTTGACCGAGCTGAACGTGCAATGAAAAAAGATGAAATCAGCAGCAGATTGTTCACACAAATATGTGTTGCCAATGTCAAGATCTTTTGCCTTTTCAAGTGTACATTGCCAAGTATAGTCATTGATTGGCCTCCCTTGTTTAGCAATAGCATGGGCATTCTTAAACAGATATGCCAACTTCGACCTTTCAGCTTGTTTAAGTGAAAGTAAAGCCCGTCCAAACTGAGATGCAACTACATCAGCAGGAATACTTTGCTGCTTAGCGTTATTCAGAGCTGGTGCTTTAACATAAGCTGCACACTTTTCATGGTCAGCCACTGTTCAGATTTTCAGATTGGAACTACCTGGAACAAATGTATTCACATTTTCTAAGTTACGCAATGTAACATGGTTCAATCCCGCACCCAACCCATAATATAATATTCCAGAGAAACCGTGCATGTCATTTTACCAGTTTCTGAATTAAATGACAACCATGGTCTGCCTGTCTTCCAAGACTCAACGAATTTACGAGGGGCGCTTATCCTCGTTTTTTTTCCACTTGCTCACGAGCGTTTGCAAGTCGTCATATACAAATTTACTTAATCAGATACTTTGTTTCTTGTTGTCTGCCTCCATACTGCGTCTATAAATCTCGTGGAGGGAGAAGACTGGAATACAGCAGGTCGAAAAAAGTCACAGATGCAACAACAGAACATGAAGATGAGTACAGGACAGATAGGAGAATACTTTTTTATCTTTTCATTTTTATTGCATATTGCACATTTAAACATAATCAATATTTACCAGTCTTGCAGTGACATATTTGTCATGTAATTTCTTAGCAAATTTATAATACATGTTATCTTTTCTTTCCGCAGCAAATGCCCCCCAAGAATCCCGAGCCTGGGAAATCGCAGAACGATGCAGAAGACGACGACCAAAACGACAATCAAGATGACATTAAGCGTTTGATAAGATACGATACTGTCACTGATAGCGATGCTTGTAGTGACTTTGAAGATGAGGAAGTGAATTTAAACGAATTACATTGTTACTCAAAACAATGTGATTGAGAATAAAATGATGTTATCTTTTCTTTCCAGAGCGAATGCCCCCAGGAAGCTCGAGCCTGGATACTCCCTGAACGATGAAGAAGACGAGGATGAACGACAGTGAAGAAGACATGAAGCTTTTAAATAGATACGATACAGAAAGTGATTTTATTAGTGACTTTAATAATATGGAAGTGAATGTTAACAAACTGTGTTACTTTACCTTGTTACTGAAAGTAATATGATACAAAATAAAATGATAAAGCAATATTTCTGTATATCGAATTATTTACATTTTTCTCCGTTTTTTTTATTTCACGTATTTTCTTTGGTCTGACAGAATAACCTAAGGTCTGACAGAAAAATTGGCCCAGTAGGACCAAATGTCTGACTGAAGGCCCTTAAGTTTCGGGAAGTCTGGATCATTCCTATCAGGATTACCTATCACAATAGTGTATTGTGTGTTAAACATAATGAGTATCTTTAGATGACATGACTGATGAAAATTCTATATGATAAAAGTCACTATGATCAAAAGATATAAAAAAATAGGTATAATCCACTCCAATACACAGAGGGGATAGTCACGTGATAGTCAAGACGGCGACGACCGTGACGAGACAGGTATTTTTCACAGTTTTATACCCTTTATTACTTTTTTTTAATTATTAAATTAGTATTGCATTTAATCTAGCCCGAAATAGGGCTAAACCTAGACACAATTGCAGAAGAATTTATTGTACATACTATATGTTGCATCCCTACGTATTTGGGGAAAATGGAAAATTCAAGATGGCCGACAAAATGGCCGCCAATTTGGGGAAAAACGCCAATCATGCAGTATTTACCCAAACAACCACCCACATTGATCATCTGAGGTAGTTCTAAATGTTTGTTTGTTCACCAGTTATGTATTGCGATTACTATTTTGCTACTTTTTTGTGAGTAAACGATAGTTCGTTAAACAAAGTGGTGGTTTTCAGCCAAATGAATTGGTTGGAAATCAGAATTTTGCCACATTAAGCTTAGATTTTTACTTTTTAACCAATAAAAGTTACAAAAATGCGGATTTTAGCCAAATCATTTCCAGATACACTTTGAATGTAATATATTGATTGTTTTAGGGACTTCCATTGCACTTCTGAACATTAAAATCTATTTGTAAAAGTGGGTGGGGTAAATTAAGATTTAAAACACGTATTGACAGGTTCATTTAAAACTATATATTCATAAGATTATAGTAACACATTCTGAAATTATGTAGTGTAAGTAACAAATAAGTTTTTTTTTTAAAGTAGCCTTGTTATTTTGAATGTTTTAATGCTTAAGAGGTGTGGGGGTAGGGGCGGAGGGGGGCAGGGTAAATTAGTTTGATGATGACAACCATAATAGAAAAAAAACAAACATTGATATCAATTATAGTGAAATTTATTGAAATTATCAAATCAATACCATCGGTCGATTTGCTCAATAAGCATTAATAAGTCAAAAATTAATAATCAGTATGCACAGACTTATATGATATGTCTAAAAATTCAACAGACATATATGTAAGTTATTATTATTCGACATTTCTGATATAATTTTATTAAAACAACACATGCATTTATGTTTCATAACATTCACCAAAACTGACCAATACGCACAACACAACAGTGTTAAACCAACGGCGAGTTAGAGTGTACATGAGGTATGAAATTATGGCACTATTTAAGACAAACATATTATTTCAAGATTTGTATGTAACATTATTTATAACAGCGAGATACCAAAGAACTAAAAATAAATGATTTCAAAACTCTCTGGAAATACTGAGAAAAAACACTGCAGAATTATTCATACATATATACTTATGCAAAAACGGGGTTTAAGGGACATCACCGACAATTTTTGCACTATTGTTGTCTTGTATTATACCAGTTGGATGTGTTTTATAAAGCAATTACAAACAAAAGATTGCTTTACAGACAAATGAATATTCATATGCTTTTTTTAGAAAACTGTAATCGACTGTTATTAATCGCGATGATTACATAATTATTTGTACTAGTACTTGAGCTACAAATTAAACTTCAGAACTGTCATCTTCGTCAGTATCACTGTCATCATGTAACACCTGTCCATTTGAGCAGCTAACACCCCGGTATTCGCCACACTAAACCGAACACTGTAGTCCATGTTTCCGACAACTACAACGTTTTGAATCACAATTAATCTTACAGTTGCCGCGAATAACTTTCAGCAAATCTTCTGGAGCCGGTGGAAGTTTGGTTTTAATCGGAATGAGCTAGCCATCATGCATTTCCCAGCCCCAGTTAATGGGATCCAAGGATACAGTACCCATCCATGTTCGAGTTTGTTAGTATACTCTGCGCATATGAAAACGGGCGGCATCAGAAGTTGGTGGAAGTACGTGGACTTGAACACAGGCTGTTGCGGCTGTAACTTTGCGTGCAAACTTTTGGAATCGTAAAGTATCCAGAGACATGTTCGACGAAGTGTCATACAACTTGACAATACACTTTTCCCCATATGTTAATATTTCTTCTTCTGTTTCAGCATTAATGAGCTGCATGGATAGTTTCCGGAATTCATCATACTTAAGTAACAATTTCAGGGCTGCAGCCTTCCCAACACCAAATATTCTTAAAGTTGTGTCGCAGCAGCTTAGGGCATGTAGGAATGGTAGCAGCTGGCATGCTTCTGTACCTAAGACCGATTGTGTCCTTTGTATACCCCACACGCAGCGATTCAAGCTTCTAAGAGTGTCTGACTTGAAGATTATTTGACAATGTTGTTCATTTGCGTGGTGGCATAAAAGAATCAACAAGTCTGTGTCATCACCAATTTCTGCCACAGGTTTGGTAGATACATATTCTAATGCTGTTTTTTTAATCAGAACATCAGCGTCTCCCTATGCATTATAAACTTGTATACCATGTTGATTGAGATGTTTCCCGAGAAGTTCATTGAAACGTTGCTTGTTCTCAAGGTTTCTCAAGAATGTATCCTTTCTTCCACGGAATGGTGTAGACTGTTCGAATACCACCTTTGGACAAATGCCCCTTTTCGCTCTTCGTGTATGAGCAGTGTCTTTCAAATTGGTTGATGAACCGTTTGCGTAGCCATCGAAGACAACGACAGCAACATTGTATCTGCGATGTAGGTATTCGTAGTATTGTTCAAATATGTCCTTGAAGAACAACATCAGACTCACAAACATTACGCTCCGGGCTACAGTTGCCAAGTTTCCAGATTGGGTCAGCGAGCGATGACTTGTGTGGTTCTCGAAGAAGTCCATGAGTGTCAAATAATGATGAAGGTACACTTGACAATTCGTATTTGAAGAGATCTGGATCGTCAACTCCATACCTAGCGACCGTTGTTAACCGCTGGAACAATAGCTGTGGATCTATAAGAACTGTTTCACCTTTCACGGTAACTGATGAAGTCGCGGCGAGTGTTATAGCTTGCTTAGAACGTTTGAATGTGTAGTCGCTGAAGGTTTTCCCAACCATGTCGTCAATTATTTCCGACCCAATCATGGCAGCTGAGTCCACGTTCACTTTTGGACCACATATTACTTCAGTTTCAATATTTCGGATAGCCTCTGACGTATTTGTTTCATTAAACGGGTTGTGATCAGTGAGAAACTGTATCAAACGGATAACGTCTTTTTCGTCCCGAGCTATCCTAGACTCTGACCCTTCTTTGTGTTGTTCACTTGTTTCAAACTGGGTACCGGTATATGTCTGCATCGCAATATTCATTTCGGCAGTTGAAGGCATAGATAATAACCAAAGACTGCGCTGTGCTTCTGTCATACCTCTTCCCCTAGTCAGTCCGCCGCTTGTCTTCAATGAACGCATGAGTACCTGTTCTATGGTTAAATCGTTAGATAATCCACCCCAAAAGCGGTCGCTTCTTCTAACAACGTGATTTCCGTCCAAAAACATATTGTGTATACATGGGTGTTTGTCTTCCAAGTCTCTCATATTTTGCAAGTATATGTAAGCAGGCTTAAAGTACAGATTGTGTTCTGATGCAGCGAAATACGGAAGCATCTCTTGTAATGAAGAAAGGTGCAACTGACAATTGTCAGTTCTTTCTGCACGAAGGAAATATTGTAAGATCGAGATCATGTCCATATATTGTATCCATAAGCTTCCTGTTGCGTTTCCTTTTTTTGTTTTGTTTTTTATTCTTGTACGTCTGAATACAATTGCTTTATTTGTGTGTCTTCTTTGATTTGCTGCACGCTACATTTTTTCTTTTGAAGACTTTGGTACGTTTCTGCTAAATGTTCTCCTATTGTCCCTTTTTCTTCAGTATCTCTGCTCATTTTATTGAAAAAATATTCTAAGGCACCATCATCTTCTGTCACTCCTTGTTTGTTCTCGGCACTTGTTTCTATTTCAATGTTTTCTTCAAAAGTATCTAGATCCATATCACTACCCTTTTCAGAACTTTTATTTTCTTCATCACTGGTACAAATTGCAGGGTGAGTTATTCCCACTGTCTTCTGTAGCAATATGGCATGAAGAGCTGTATCAACAAGAAAATGACCACGGACAGCTCTTGCGACGGCTTTTCCTGACATCATATGGACTACAGCATTCGGTGCATAAACTGTAACAAGCAATTCATGAAGACCTGCGCCAGTCATCAAATGACCAATGGAACCTAAAAAAAACTCATCTCCGTGTGGAAAGCTCCCAATCGCAACACTATGTTTTTCATTGAATTCTGTTCACACTGGGCGATGTAAGTTGCTTTTGCAAATAATGGCTGGTCAAATGTTAATACTAGTGTGACCCCGTATGTCTAAGTTAGGTCACAAACAAAACTCATTGTTGTGTATACACAATTCAAATCGCTAGAATTTAGGTCAATCATCGGCAGGAATGTGATCGCTGAAACTCCTGGATGGGACGCTTCCTTCGGGTGGTCATACAGCTGCATGAATCCGGACCACAAAGGCTTCTTTGGTACTACTGGCCATAACACTTTGCAAAAGAAGTCAATTGGTTGTGGTTCTACACTTGGAACTGAAAGTTTGCGGAAAACAATTGGTTCGTGCTCCTTATGCGAAAAGAAATGTATTTTTATCCTTCCAAGTTCTGCGACCTCTTCTATGGATATTTCTTTTCTTTGAATGTGTGTAGTTGATTTCGTTGCAGGTGTTACGCAAGCAATAGTACCCATACCATGGTAGGTGTCATTGCCGTCCAACGTCCCGATATTGTGGTCCACATTGTCAGACACAAATTGTAAAAAAAATCTTCAGAAAAAGCAGGTACGGTTCGGTTCAGTGTTTTAGCATAATTCTTCTGATACCGCTGGATTTCGTGGTACGACGAACAAAACCCAAGTTTGTTTAAAGTGTCCACAATGAAATGAGAGCCAAACTGCCGATGCATCTGCACCCCTAGTCCAATCTGTAATGGCGCAATAATTCCACGTGGTCTCGTAGCCTGCATTATAGCTTGTCCAATGGAGCCTACCTTTGTAATACTTCCTTTACTACTGAATAATGTATTCAACAATATTCCAAGACTGTCTGGGACATATTTCAAATTTTCCTCAAGTGATCCTATGATATCAGGAGAAGGATACAAGTCTTTGTGAGCCTCTGCTTTATCAGTATCAGCCTTAATAAGTTCAGCTGCTGTTTTTATAATACGTGCCTTTTCATTTTCATCTGATGTTTCACGTTTACTTTTAGCGAAAGAATGTATAATGGTTGCAGTCGTTTCTTTCAGAGTGATTATGTCAAGCTTTCAATCTAAAGAACTTATTACAATTGCATCACCAAAATAATCCTGTAGTTTTCTTTTCATATGTTTTACAGAGTAGGCAGAATCTTCATCACATTTCTGGGCCATAATATCAACTATATCACTTACTGTTAATGTCTTACCATCGGCATTTTTTTCTATGTACTTCATGTCAAAATTAAAGGCTTCTGAAGCTTTTTCGGGCCTACCTGGACTGTGTAGAGTCTGATTTTATGACTGAAACTGCTTTGGGATTTGGCAATCTGTCCTGAAGTTAACATTACATGTTTGATGGTAGCGAGCTTCGGCAGCTGGCGGTTTTTAAAATTGCAGACAGCCTACCAAATACGGCATCACCCCAGTCATCATTCCGTTCCATACATTTAGTATTTACAAATTCCTGAAAGTTAAACTTTCTTATTAGGAAAACATCAGGGCCACGTTTTTTATTATTAAATTTGGCATTTGTTCCACAAAACATGCATTTGGTTTTAAATTCAAAACTATTTTTAGACCTGCGAGTGACACTAGAAGAAGACACATAGTTGTTGTTTTTGTCCATATTTGTTTTAATATTTCGTTTGTGTATATAGTCACGTCTACAATTTACATGTACACACTGTCTCAGTTCTGCTTGTATTTGAGTTCCTCGGTGTAAACTCGCTCTGTTAACACTGTCACTCACTTTAACCCCAAGTGTTACAACAGGCTGGTCCCCAAACGGCAGCTGACACACAAAGCATGTTTCGTCCATCTGGAAAACATTGGCATTGTGACATAAGGAAAATGTAAGAAAATGCACCACTTTAACATGTTTATACATGTATAAATTTAGGCAATCACAAAATAGCAACTTCAAATCGAGATTATACGACATAATTATTGTCAGTTTCAAAGATAATTTCACAACTAGTAATCTAGAACCAATCAGAATTTATAATTCCTTGATGTGTGGTTACTCATAATTCAATCCATAAAAAATGACTCATACATTCAAGTGGAAGTAAAAAAATCAAATTATAAATGTAGTTTTCTAAGAACACCAACATAATTTAAAATATCGGATTAATTGTTCATTCCCTGATAGTATTTTTAAACTATTACTTTTTACGTATATATATTTGATAATTCAATACATGTTTAGTAGATCGATGATAAAAATACGATGAAAAGTGTAAACCGTTGTGCAATAGTTAATTGTAACAAAATGTCAATTACACTTGAAACATAGTTTAAGGAATTTACCTTATACAATCTTGTATTCTTGATTTGGAGACATGTCTGGACTATGCAGGCTAAGATTGGTTACCGCCATCTGCTTGAAGGTTCCTCTTTACAACTATCCTTTTCAAGGTTCCACTTTATTAACCACCAATTTCAAGGTTCTTCTTGACCGCCAGCAATTTAATGATCCCGTCTAGTTCAGTACTGTAAATAAAGCCACAAATATCATAATTCAGGACATTAATATTAATTATATAAATTATTTATGTAGTAATAAAAACTAGTAGAAATAAATAGTTTGCCAAAATATGCATACATGCCTAATGACGAGTGTAAATCATGTCAAAAATGTATAAATAGATATGATTGCAACAAACTTCAAAATTTTAACATAGTATATTGAATTTACCTTATAACATAATGTATTGTTGTTGAGGTGTTTTGTACAGAATCCGTCCATCTATATTATAGGGTTGTTGATCATGTTTGTTGATTCTGAAGAAATAAAATAATGAGAATATACTAGTAAGTACCGCATGCCATCTAAATAATAATGTTTCATCTAAAAGTCGGCATTTTTGCAATAATCGCCGGATAGCCTTCCATAGATCAAAAAAATGAGAATGACCCATCTCCTTTTAATCAAATTTTCATTTTTTTTTCTCTCATATTTTTCACTTTTCTGTGTTCCGACATTCACAGTTTTTATAATAGTATTCAAAATACACATTTAAAAAAATATATTATGCAAACGCCGAAATCATGACGTCACATTTATTGTCTGAAAAACTTAGGATTTTATTATTCCTCTGTTAGAATACTTGCCTAGACATAATAGGGCAAGTTTATAAGTATAATTTTGATGTAAAAACATTAATTTGTCTTACCAGTACTGCATATATTGGTAATTTCATCATTTTGTTCAACCGGAATTAAAATTTATCTCCCAGGCACGCCATTTTGTATGTCATGTTGATGACGTCATCTACGATAAATGCAATTATGGCACATGTAAAGACGATAAACAGCGCGATTTAAAATTGTTTTTAAACAACTTTCTCCACCTTGATCGAATCGCAACTTTGTACAGTAACCTTATAAACATTCAAACTTTTGCCCGGGACAATCAGATATTCTTTTGCAATTTTTTCTAGGTCAAATTTTAGGTTAAATGCACTACTCACTTTCCAGCCATTTCAGTAAGAAAGTGATAAGCGTTTATTTCGTATTAAAATTCGCTTATTTTCTCGACTTTACTCGCTGCGAATTTTCTTAGTGGAGCTGTACTTAGGTCAGCCTGCTAAAACATCTCGCATCGAGTAAAGTCACAAAATGTCACAAATCTCGGACCCCCCCCCCCTCCATAAAGAACGTCACACTTTAGAACACTTAAAAAAAAACTAATTAAAATTTAATTTAAAACACACTTCACTATTAAACTGTAGTTAAATATATAATTTCCCCTTAAAAGAACTATCACATTATTAAAAGGACTAATAATTCAATAATTATAGTAGAATAGATAATTGTAGTTTTCCCAGTTATTCATTAAAGAAGTTACTCAATCTATATTGAATTTCAAAAGAAAAATTGCAAAAATACTCTTGATAATTATATAATACACACAATTTATTTGCTGCTTTTTCATTTACAATTGGTGAGGTCAAATTTTAGACAATCTTCCGATAATTCAATCTTTTTACACCGGATAAGAAGTAGATAGGCGAAATTTCATAATAATCATGATTAAATTATATAAATATTAGATCTACATCTGAATACTCAAAATGTTTTATTATAATAATAAACTATTATGTGTTAATATTCAATTCCGAATGTCTCGCTCAATGGCATACTTATGAAGCTGATAACATAGACATAATAATACTTCCGGCTCGACGAAAACAAAGCTTCGCAACAGCATACTTGCGCTCCTAGGGAGAGAAATCGTGACTAACACAGGCAGGAGATACAGTAGCATACGCAGTACATGCTATATTGGCATAAAACTAATCCAAATGTTTCACACATTTTTTTTTTTTAATTATTTGTAAAGCTATTAAATTCTCCTATTTTTTATAAAATTAATAAATGTGTGACGTCACACATGGCCTTATCTCTTCTATCCCCCTTTCACTATTGTTACATCCCCTCCTCCCCCTGGATCGCGACGTTCTTTACGGATGGCCCCTTGCTGATATGACTGGAAAGTGAGCGTCATATAAAAATTAATACAAAGTAATAATGGTAATACAGGTTATAAAACGGCGAAAAATACCTGCCTCGGCATGGACGTCGATATCTTGACTATCACGTGACCTCTGATACANTCACAAAATAGCAACTTCAAATCGAGATTATACGACATTATTACTGTCAGTTTCAAAGATAATTTCACAACTTGTAATCTAGTACCAATCAGAATTTATAATTCCTTGATGTGTGGTTACTCATTATTCAAGCCATAAAAAATGACTCATAAATTCAAGTGTGAGTAAAAAATCAAATTATATATGTAGTTTTCTAAGAACACCAACATAATTTAAATTATCGGATTAATTGTTCATTCTCTGATAGTATTTTTAAACTATTACTTTTACGTATATATATTTGATAATTCAATACATGTTTAGAAGATCGATGATAAAAATACGATGAAAAGTGTAAACCGTTGTGCAATAGTTAATTGCAACAAAACGTCAATTACACTTGAAACATAGTGTAAGGAATTTACCTTATACAATCTTGTATTCTTGATTTGGAGACATGTCTGGACTATCCAGGCTAAGATTGGTTACCGCCATCTGCTTGAAAATTCCTCTTTACAACTATCCTTTTCAAGGTTCCACTTTATTAACCACCAATTTCAAGGTTCTTCTTGCCCGCCAGCAATTTAATTTTCCCGTCTAGTTCAATACTGTAAATAAAGCCACAAATATCATAATTCAGGACATTAATATTAATTATATAGATTATTCATATAGGAATTAAAACTAGTAGAAATAAATAGTTTGCCAAAATATACATACATCCCTAATGACCAGTGTAAATCATGTCAAAACTGTATAAATAGATGTGATTGCAACAAACCTAAAATTTTTAACATATAATATTGAAATTACCGTATAACATAATGTATTGTTGTTGACCAAAGGTGTTATGTACAGAATCCGTCCATCTATATTATAGGGTTGTTGATCATGTTTATTGATTCTGAAGAAATAAAATAATGAGAATATACTCGTTAGTACCGCATGCCATTAAAATAATAATGTTTCATCTAAAAGTCGGCATTTCTGCAATTATGGCACGGATAGCCTTCCAGAGATTAAAAAAAATGAGCGTGACCCATCTCCTTTTAATCAAATTTTCATTTATTTTTTTCTCATATTTTTCACTTTTCTGTGTTCCGACATTCACAGTTTTATAATAGTATTCAAAATACACATTTATAAAATATATTATGCAAACGCCGAAATAATGACGTCACATTTACTGTCGGAAAAACTTAGGATTTTATTATTCCTCTGTTAGAATACTTGCCTAGACATAATAGGGCAAGTTTATAAGTATACTTTTGATGTAAAAACATTATTTTGTCTTACCAGTACTGCATATATTATTGGTTATTTCCTCATTTTTTTTCAACCGGAATTAAAATTTATCTCCCAGGCACAACATTTTGTATGTCATTTTGATGACGTCATCTACGATAAATGCAATTATGGCACAGTGTACGTGCCACTAGTAAAGACGATAAACAGCGCGCTTTAAAATTGTTTTTAAACAACTTTCAACTCCTTGATCGAATCGCAACTTTGTACAGTAACCTTATAAACATTCAAACGTTTGCCCAGGACAATCAGATATTCTTTTGCAATTTTGTCTAGGTCAAATTTTAGGTTAAATGCACTACTCACTTCTCAGCCATTTCAGTAAGAAAGTGATAAGCGTTTATTTCGTATTAAAATTCGCTTAATTTCTCGACTTTACTCGCTGCGAATTTTCTTAGTGGAGCTGTAATTAGGTCAACCGACTAAAACATTTCGCATCGAGTAAAGTCGCGAAATGTCACAAATCTCGGACCCCCCCCCCCTCCATAAAGAACGTCACACTTTAGAACACTTAAAAAAAACTAATTAAAATTTAATTTAAAATACACTGCACTATTAAACTAAATTTAAATGTATAATTTCCCCTTAAAAGAACTATCACATTATTAAAAGGACTAATAATTCAATAATAGTAGAATAGATACTCGTAGTTTTCCCAATTATTCATTGAAGAAGTTACTCAATCAATATTGAATTTCAAAAGAAAAATTACAAAAATACTCTTGATAATTATATAATACCGACAATTTATTTTCTGCTTTTTCATTTACAATTGGTGAGGTCAAATTTTAGACAATCTTCCGATTTTTCAATCTTTTCACACCGGATAAGAAGTAGATAAGCGAAATTTCATAATAATAATGATTAAATTATATAAATATTAGATCTACATCTGAATACTCAAAATGTTTTAGTTTAATAATAACTATTATATGTAAATATTCAATTCCGAATGTCTCGCTCAATGGCATACTAATGAAGCTGATAACATAGACATAATAATACTTCCGGCTCGA
>VMBQ01003203.1:0-69891 GCA_007657795.1 Dreissena rostriformis
TATTAATAGGTTATTTTTCGACACTTATATCTTCCATTTAAGGCGTTTAAGGATCTGCGATCGTTGCCACTTTGCTGTACTGTATTAATTTGTCGTTAAAGCAAAAACAAACGTCATATCACTTGCCGCGTTAAAGTTAAACTTACGTTTAGGCTGTTGGCGGAAGCCAACTGCCGTAGGCCAATTAGTTGTAATTGTTAACATTCGGGATTTTCCGCGCATGCGCACTGACTCGTTGACAAAGCAGAGAGTTTTAACTTACCTTCTAAATACATAAAATGTTAAACACCAAATGTGTACGATATTACAAATTTATAGTTATTAAAAAGCATGATTAAAGTGCAGCTTTGCATGCCGCATATGTTACAAGACCCATTTCGCACGACGCGGCTCATAAACATTAATGTTCAACATTGTAGTACCTGGGTCTTGCTCAAAACGTAGAGACGGCAGTGAAGTCACCGACACCAATGGGATCTCTGGCTCACAAGATTTACCGCAGCATGACCAATCACGGGTTTGGTGGAAAAGACTTCTCGTTTGATTAAATGTTTGTGCAGGATCAGAATAATCAGACGTAATGATACATAACATAATAATGTTATATTTTTATTTCCTGTTATTAGACGTAACTACTAAAAATCATGTCAATATATGAATTAACGTTTATTAGAAAACTATTGTAAAGTTATGTTATTGGATTCAAGAAATTTGATGCAAGAATTTAAAATGAATTTGTATATAGATTATACACTATTTTCCATACTGGAGGTAATGATTTTGAAAAAACAAAAACACTTTTTCTTAAATATAACTTCAACAAGCGTGGAACCGGAGTTTTCGGCAGTTTGCGTAAAAAGGTTAATATATGCATTGTGTTGTAGCATAAAACATACTAATATGTCCGCAATACCTAGAAGAAAGAATCAAATATATCCCAGAATTCTATTACAAGCGACTAGTATGTTCAAATTTATTAAACTCCTTAATAGTAGTAAGAAAACGACACTTAGAAAGTTAGCCATCTATTGTATATCATGTTTCAAAAAAAGAGATAACACTTTGTTTATTATCACATGATTGTTAAGAAGAACTATATCTTATACTAACAATTGAGTGTACTTTGCTTGTTACATGTTGTTTGTTAACCATGGATGTATCAAATGTAGTTATGCCTATATATGTATTCCATGTCACATTATAACTTGCAATTAAAGCACTCTCACTCTCCAGTGATGAGTGAATTATGAATTGATGAATGTAATTTGTACAATGTTATTATTTATATTTATCACGCATGTCTGTAACATTATCATGTATTTGTATATGACGATAAGCTTGTTATGCTTAAGTCAAAATAAAAATTCTGTTCTGTTCTGTTCTGTTCTGTTCTGNCCAATTACATTTCCTCTCTACGGGCCTACACATAGAGGTGAACTGGTCTGAAACCCAGAAGGAAGCCTCCTTGTATCGATGCTTTACACCGAGCATGATAAAGAGTCAATGGTATTTCAGGTTAAACTCGCTATCTAGTGAGTTTTTGAAAATTAACAAGAGCTGTGTTTGTGAAACACAATGCCCCTTAAAACTGTTATTTAAGAAAAAGAAAATCGAAGTGCCTGGGTTCGAGTTTGGTACCTGAGTATTTCAGGTTGAACTCGCTATTGAGTGAGTTATTTAAAGAAAATATGGTTTATAATTGGTGTTGCGACATTTAACGTAGGTGTTGCGACACATAACGTAGGTTCGATGTTTTGCGACATTTAACGTAGGCGTTGCGACACTTAACGTAGGTCGGCGTTGCGACATTTAACGTAGGGTTACGACACTTATCGGAGGCCTTACGACATTTAACGTAGGTTGCGACATTTAACGTAGGTGCGATATTTAACGGCGCTACACACACGCACGGAGTGGGTGTTTGTATTTGACAGGGCTTTCTACACATAAATGCAAGAAGCAATTCTTCTGACGATCGTATGTGTTCAATGTACAACAGAGATCGACCCCAATGGCACCGCTCAGTTGAATAGTCCCGAGACGTCAGTAAACGCTGCGACATCCTTCTCATATATCTATATATGAGAACTGAAACGATACTAAATCCACTCTGTAAAACACGTCGTTATACGTATCATTAAACATGCACATGCGTTGCATGCGAATAGTAAAATATTATTAATTTAATTTGCGAAAAGTGCACAAAAGTGAAGCATTAGTTTTGGTAGAAGCAGCTGCGATAATTGCAAGATTTTAAGAGAAGTGCACATGACTTCACGTTCACCCCAAACAAACATCGGTAGTAACGAACGATTCGGGTTTAACCGCGAGCGGGATACGCAGCCCTAATGCTCATTGTTCATGTTTCTTTTAATGGCAGGTTGACGTTTGAGGACCCATGGCTCAAGACCGGTGTCTAGGTGCCTTCATCACCTCCTGAAACCTCTAATTTTAGGGAAATCTACAAATAATCAGCTGTAACTATATCGTAAACGTTAAGTATTCTTTTTAGAAAACCATGTAAATCCCACGGTAAAATGTTCGGAACGAATGCTCCTTTCTATCTCAAGTCATCGGTTTGCTCTCATAAAACTCACGGAACCACATAACACATAATATTAACCTGAAAACAAACAGAGCATAAATAAATAAAACGATTCAAATCAGGTTTTTCACTCTACCCTGCTTGCCTGTCGAATGATTTCCGCACCATTGGACATGTATCACATTCAAAAACCTGTATAACCAGTTTATTCATTCACACAACGATAATAAATACATATATTTTAGATCTAATAATTGTATAAGTACAGTCAAGTGTGGTAATAAAAGTAAACAGTAAGGTCGATGGCATGAAACGTAAATAGTTGATAATTGAAGGCTTTAGTAAACATTCACGTTAAATAAGTTAATTAATACTAGAGTCGCGAAGTAATGTGTATGAAAATGACATTGATGAATTTAACAAATATTGCTGAGAATGCAATAAGTGAGGTCCCCTGTATTTGTCACAGCAAACCTGTCATATAAACTTACTAGACTCACTTCAGCAAATTACTTCTTTTTAGTGCTTAAAGAAAAACACCTCAAATTTTGGTCTGGTCTTATGATGTGTGTGTGAGGGGTGGGTATGTAATAAGTAGTGTATCAAGGGGAGAAGTAGTGTATCACTTCGTTAACCGGATAGCCCTTAACAACGTGTGTTTGTCTTCGATTGCCAGCCGATGCCTCTTCAAACTGTCGGAATTATTAAAGTGTTATTATCGCTTGTTTTTAACAGATATTGGTGCCCAGAAGCCGATGATGCAAAATCAAACAACCACAAGCAGCACATGCACGTTTTTGTAGAACTTGTTTGATAGCACCGTCGCCATGGTAACAACGCTTGCAGAGTCTCTGTCGAAGTACGCAAGCCCATTATATGTCATTTTTCTGACATACTTTTGGTATATTCTGGGACCCAGTTCAGACTATTTCCTTGTGAATGTAGTCTGTGTCGTATTCAAAACGTTAGGTAAGCATCCAACGCTCATCTTAGACTTCTGTTTGGTAAAGGTTGATATGATTAAAATAATGTTTCCAGTCTCTACGGTTTGTTGTGTATTGACTCAATTTGTATGACCACATAGTGAAAGACATTAGCATTTCACAAAAATCGTTCTTTTTACTAACAATTCTTTAACAGTTTCAGTTATCGTATTCATTCCGGCATTGCTGATAAGCCTTTGGCGGCCGAAAAGATTGCTTGACGACTTGATGGAGCTGTGTATTTACTACGGCTGGGCGTACGTGTCACTCAATCAGCACATAATAACTATGGAGCGAAACGGCGATCCATATTACGTAAAACACACAATACGAGCAAATGTAAAGCTGGCCTTGATGCAAATGGCATTGGTCTCCTTCTTCAAAACAGATGAAAGACGCAAGCGTACTTTGGCACACGTGTCAATAACGATTGGTGTACTGGCGTCAATACCGGACCTTCTGTGGTTGTCGGATGTTAATTACTGGCTGGGACAGTTTGTGTTTCTAAACTGTTCTTTCGATTGTGTTACCAGAATATTAGGAAATTTTGTTGACAAAACTTTAGGTAATTTTATTTCATCATTAATAGCCGCTTTTATAGCAAGACTTTTTCAGAGTGTGCGCCTGAAGCCTTAAACGGATTTTTTCGAATATTTCTTCTGTTTTGTATTTATTGAGAAACAAAAACGTCATTAGAAACAACACAATTTCTTCTGTACACATGTCGGTGTCAGATATCGAACGGTCAATCCGTCCTTTGAGATCAAAACCTAACACGTATTTATACATATAAAACAAGTTTTTGTTTTTTGGTTGCCATTCTTAATAACATTGCTGTGTATTGTAAGTGATGCACAGATAAACAAAATACTGACGCAAAGCCTTACTCACGCAACATTTATTCATCTTGGCATGTATTCATATTTAATTTCCTTTTTGACATAAATGTCTCAGATTTTCAAAATAGCGATTGTGCCAATATTTGAGCTGACCTCTCTAAATTGCCATTTGATATGCAGTGGATTTCGGAATATAATTATTTTCATGTTATTATTGGCATTACATTTTTTTATAAACTCCTAGCAGGGGTTTCCTCTCCAGTGGTAACCACTCTAACCAAGTCAACATCTGTCCAGATGTGGAAGAATTGTCACTTTATAAAACTATAATTCAATGAAAATCACTGCGAAAAGATTATTTTCTAAATGGTTTTCATCTGAACAACTTTTGTGACAATCCTACGTTAAATGCTTGTGGATTATATAAGCCCCTTATCTATACGCAACAATGTTAATTTTCTTAATTTTCAATTTCAAACGCAATCATATTCATATGCCAACACAAATCGTGCATTGCAGTGTAATACTGATTTATATGCATTGCAGTGTAATACTGATTTATATGCATTGCAGTGTAATACTGGTTTATATGCACTGTAGTTGTTTAGTTTAAACATAGTTTTATGCTCGATTGCATAGAACGCCTAAGGCTTATTTGAAACGCTTTCGAGTCCGTTTCCTGGGACTAGAACCAGTACTTGGTGTCTATGAGGGAGATCTAAAGAACGCTCCCACGGTGGGAATCGAACCCATGACCTCCCGGTCGCTAGGCGGACACCATATCCATTACGCCAAGGCGACCACTATAGTACACATATAAATGGTACCAGTGCATGCCGCTTGAACGTGCCCAATTAGTATGTTGTATTTGTAAATATAATTACATTCACAAAGTTATAGACATATTGTTTAATCAATTTTAACATATAGCAAAAATACTTTGACAATTTAGCATTGCAAATTAATTACTAGTTTATGATTGTATTTATTTATGTTTTCAATAAACATGTGACATACGTATGCTCATGACTTTGCTCATTAATACTAACATGGTAATGACAAATTTACACACATAATATATAAAAAGTGTTATTTAATAACCTCGTGTGTATATGACATGATGATTATAATAACCTCTTGTATTTTTTATAAATCACATGAACGATGAAACAAAAGGGACCCGAGGGTCAGGTGACGATGGCCTGGGACGTTGAAGATATATTTGAATTTGCATCCCCGAGGCGTGGCTTATTTTATCTATGTGCATAATTTGATCATTATATGACGAGGGCCACTATGTATTTTTTTAAATCAAACGTTAAACCCTCTTTGAGGTGCTTTTGTAGAAGAATCTTAATTTAAAATATGTTTGAAATTAAGGGCCATCCATATATATATATATATATATATATATACGGTGAAATCCNTGCGACCCAGGACAATCAAAGCGACGCACGACAAGACACGCGACATTTAAATTGACAATCTGCATTATATCGTTCAAATATCATGAAATGTTCGACTGTCGATTTAAACCATCGACATTCAAAGCGCCACGTGACATTTCAAACAACGCAAATATCGCGCCAAAATGTGTCGCCTATCGTCATGTGTATCAGTCAATACTGAACCTGTGTTATTACAGATTCGTTTGCCGTTACATTCGTTCATGATCGTAACAAGTACTGACTTCTCTGAAGGTTATCTTCGAAATATTTTCAATGCCGGTTACATGAACCGCAAACATGACCTTATTTAAGTTACTTGATTTTGGGACAAATATCAGGTAAATGGTCTTCTTGTGTGTGTTTTTTTCCAGCTTAATTAGCATAGTTAAAAACTTTTACCAATGTTTTACCCAAGGGTTCCCATTTTCGAACGGTGCCAAATTTTTGTAATTATAGAAACTTCAGTGAACAGGTTTTATATAGCTGACGTGACCTGTTCGCTTAAGCTAGCCCCGTACCGAGAATCTACCTATGGCGTAAACTATTTATATCACGTAATAAATCAATAATGTTTCACTTTATGAATGAAATAAGAAACAGAAAACCTCACTGAGGGCCCTATGACAGAATAGTGACCAGCCAGGCAGCCACGAACAGTATATGGACCGAAGCCGAAGGATGAGGTCGTTAAACTATTCGGGGCTGCCTGGCTGGTCACTATTCTGCCATTGGGCCCGAAGTGAGGTTTTCTATTTCTTATAGTATACCGAACATTATGTAAATATTATTTGAATAGTGCCCGGTAAAGATGCGCGCGCGTCTAGTCAGCGGGCGCTATTCAGTATAGCGCCTGCTGACTAGATGCGCGCGCATCTAATAGTGCCCGCTAGAATGTTGGGCAAGTTTCACAACGCAAATATATTTCGGTTTTAGTTTCGTTGTACGAAATCTTTATAATTATCAGTCTAACATCTATATTTAAGGTTATCCAATGGTTACACATTGGTGTAATTTGTTTATTGTAACTGACATATATTTGCTACATAATGTTCGGTATACTATAAGAAAAAGAAAACCTCACTAATGAGGTATACAATGAGGGCTACCTACACAAGGGCGATATTTCGTTGTACATTCTCGCGCGTCGCTTCGTGTATCGCGCAAAATTTCGTGTGTCGCTTCGTGCGTCGCGCAAAATATCTTGTGTCGCTTTGAGTATCGCGCAAAATATCGTGTGTAGCTTCGTGTGTCGCGCAAAATATCATGTATCGCTTCGTGTGCCGTGTGAAAGAAGGGCGAGATTATAAATGCCACTATCCGGATTCCATACCAAATGAACAGTATTGCCTTATTCAGCTTTGCATGAAATTGCATCTCAATTACATATAACACCATTTCTGCACCACAGTCGGTGGTATATATATAATTTTCAGTTGTTCTAAAACATGAATGAATTTCCACAGGTGTTGCCCATATATCACTTAACTGATTTATCTGCTCCAAAATAACCGTTAAATATATATTTTCAAATAACTGAATGTCGACGTTAATGCAAATTTGGCGTAATTTCCCCCGACAGGTCATACATCTATTGAATTACTAAAATTATCATAAATACTACCCATGCAATATGCATAGAAACTGCAACTTTATCGCGTTAAGTGTTGCATCTGATCCCTTAATGTGGTTTCAAGTGACGTGTATGAATCGTAGTTTCGGTTTCGGTTCCTTTTTCGTCGAACAATAAAATATCATGACATGTTTGCATCCTTAAAGATTGTTGCACCCTTAAAGCCGATATACCATTCCTTTTTGAGAAATACATGTATAAAAGAAGATCGCCTACACGAAAACACAAAAGAAAGACAATTGCATCGATCGGTGTGTTCGCCGGAACCTGACAAATATACAAGCCATAACTACAAAAGCGGACACAAAATGACAATTATTACATGTGTCGCCCTTTTTGTCGTTCCATGTATGGTCGTTTGCAAAATGCCAGTTGATAAATGATAGATTAAAAAAGTAGGTTCTCCTTTTTGCAAATTGTCAGATGCTACGTGCCAAAGATTATTTACCTATTCCATAAATGTTTATTAGACATCGCCAATCGTACAACAAATAAGTTTAATTTTGGCAAATTGCTAGATGCAACTTACAATGCAAAATACCAACTGCTGATTAATAAACCAATTTATATACAAGTACGTCGATATAAATTCTTTACATGCAGCGTGATAAGCGAATCGAAATAGTCAAATATATCGAACAATACCGGAAAATGTCTCTTAACGGCATACACTGTACAATTCGGCCATCATTGTTGTTGACCACGCGACAATAGTGTCATTCGAATATTTTCTAATCGACATTGTATGTTGGTACTCTGATATTCCTTGTCTATGTATACAATTATAATGTTTTTTTTTAAACAGACACTAGAGAGGTTAAACACCAAATTATGTTTTCTTTCAAAAACATAAAGAGCACATGTTATGAAACTAAACAAAGGTTAAACGTCACATGACCGCAGAATACCGCGATATTATCATTTAACAAATGATTATGACTTTGTCGATAAGCGCCATATTATGTTACAAAACAGATATTTAGAAGTGTGCTTTGACAGTATTTTTCAAACGTATCTTTATTATTACCAGAAGAATATTTGAAAAAAATATCTGTTGATGTTACACATAATTCAACTATCTTCGATAAACCCATTTATGCCTAGCGTCTAGAAACAAGGCCTTGGCAAACAGCGTAGACCCAGATGAGACGCCGAATGATGCGGCGTCTCATCAGGGTCTGCGCTGTTTGCTTAAAGGAATTAATGTAAGAAATATTCTAAATATAGAAAAAAAATATACTAGACATCTCTAATTTTGGAAATAAATTGATCCAATTTAGGAGGATGGGAGAGTCCACTCGGCATAAATGGGTTAAACATAAGTCAACTATCTTCGATTAACCTGTTTTTTGAACCTAGGTGTTCTAATCTCTGATTTGGTTACTTCCAGCACCAGCACATCATCAATTAATCACACAAACACAATATTGTTTTCAAAATTTCTTCTGGTAATAGTATCGATTTATTATGAAAATGTTTTAAAAAATGTTGTTCTGTCTACTACGGAAAACCGATAGTGCCATCGTGGTTACACATTTAAATCCAGAGGGCGACAATGCCATAGTGCGATATTACGATGGCGACAAGTGGATAGTACGATGGCGACAATGCGATAGTACGATGGCGACAATGCGATAATACGATGACGACAGTACGACAATACGATGACGACAGTGCGACAATACGATGGCGACAGTGCGATAGTGCGATGGCGACAATGCGACATTGCGATAGTGCGATAAAACGATGAAGACAGTGCGACAATACGATGGCGACAGTGCGAAAGTACGATGGCGGCAATGCGATTATACGATGACGACAGTACGATAACGCGATAGTACGATGGTGACAATGCGATGATACGATGGCGACAGTACGATATGACTATCGCATTGTCGCCATCGTACTATCACATTGTCGCCATCGTACTATCGCGCTGTCGCATTGTCACCATCGTACCAGCGCACTGTCGCCATCTTATTGTCGCACTGTCGTCATCGTTTTATCGCACTATCGCATTGTCGCCCTCTGGATTTTAATGTGTAACCACGATGGCCCTAACGGTATTCCGTAGTCTACCCTAACTTCAAATGTGAAAACCCCCACATCATAGTTAACCAGAATTTGACAGTCGATCAACAGTCATATTAAAATCACCTTTAAATGCAGAACTTCCCAAATATGCAGCATAATTGGAAAGATGATAATTTTTTAAACCTATAAAAATACGTTTGAAAAATAATGTACTTCTGCAAACTATCAACCATTGAACTTGCATTACAAAAACAGGTCATTTTAAGAGTTAAATGCAATGATGGTAAAAAAACATTCCAAAACTGGTCAATCAACAATGTATGCATGTTGTATGGCAAATTTTCAACTTCATAACTTTTGGGAAATGCAATATTCAGACAAAGTTGTCTTAGCTTCGCGCACTTTTAGTGTTTTTCTTAGAAATTTCGTGTTTTATTCGGTAACATTTACATGATGATTGGTAATTTCATAATAAAAACTACATTGTATTTCGTTGAAGAACATATTCTAAATTAACTGCCTATCACTTTGTTTGAACTGCGTGTCACTTTGTTTAAAACAAGGATGACAAGTGAAATTGTAATTTGTGATTTATGACATTGACATTGCTATTATAAGAATTTGATGTTGTTAAAAAACAACTAATTTTTGAAATAAATAAGGGTAAAATACAAATGTTTAAACTTTTTAAAAGTATTTTTACACAAATTCAATAGTGTTAAGTATTTTACCTTTATTGTAAATGTAAAAATTAAAACAAAAATGAGTTCTAATTAAAACAAAATACACACACACAATTTTCCACTCCTTAAACTTCAAGTTTCCTATAAAAATCACTATGATACATTTACATTACTGAAACATATAGTTGTGCGGTTCATGTGTGTACATGTTATGACATATTTTGAGTACGATGTTGATTGAATTTCACGGTACGCTGGTCAATTACGATCATTTTATAACATATAATGTAGGATGAACTTTCACGGATCACTGATCAAGTACGATCACTAAATTTGAAAGATACTGCTTAAGAAATATATATCTCACTAAAGTCAAACACACATCTTTACTTAAGCTTGCCAATACGTATTCTTTCTTGCTACTCAATTGTATTGAAGACATATCTTATTCCTTTAAGACGATACCTTATGTCAGAATTATGAATATGTAAAAATGTTTGTTTGTGTTCATGAATTCCCCAGAAATGCAGTGACAGTATAAAAACAGTGAATATGTTGCTGTAATCTGTACAATATGCTATATTGCTCATATAAAAGAGTTTGTCACTCGGCAAGACTTAAACATTCTTATATAATCTTGTCAAGTAATACTAAGACTTTTTCAAAAATATGCGTAGACTAATGATTTCCTATTTTACGTCCTATCATTTGCAATTATTCTACACGTCAGTTGTTCGAATATTTAGACTAACTTGTTAATACCACTACTTGCTTTTATTTATTTTTTTCCATAGCAAACGTATCAGTTTACTGCTGTAAAATATATGTACATATACTATTCTCTCTTACATATAAACTTGTAGCGTATTCAATCGAACAACTTATTCTTAGAAAACACTATGTCTGTACAATGTTATACTCACTTCTTCTCTAGAACTTGAAAGTCCAACTTTTCATGAAACATATGTATGTTACAAAGCAGCTACTTGATCAACAGCTTTAAGGTCTTAAGCACAGTGGTCTATAATTCAAAAAGTAAACATTTTTCACTTAACACGTTGATTAATTAATACAGAAATTGAACTGTCTGTCTGTCTGTCTGTCTGTCTGTCTGTCTGTCTGTCTGTCTGTCTGTCTGTCTGACTTCACAACTAGTCGATATGGTAATTAAGGAAATATTTAACAAAATATGTTCGATATTAATCATAATTCAAAACAGTCGCAGTTAAATATGGGAACCTGACTACATTAGTCATAAAATATATGAGAAATAAATCCTTTCATTAACGAACTGTTACATGTGTTACTTTAGTCACCAAGTGAATGCCCGTCAGCAAAATGATTTGTCACATAAAACATTTGGGACGACTCTTCACGTTTTTATTGTATTTCTCGTTTAAAAAAAGTCCTTTCGTACCGAAAATCCAGTTTAGCCGGAAAATGTCAGCCAGTGAGGACTACATAGGTTTATCCGGGACGACATTTCACAAACAGCATTAAACCTAGTTTTCCAAAAGCGAGGCTCATTTGCAATCTCCATATATTAGTTAGCTATAAATTAAGTGAAGTTTTATTACAATTATTGAAATTTGATGTGCTTCATTTGTGTTGCTTGGGCAAGCTGCTGTATTCGATATCGATTTGATACAAATTACCTTGATAGGGTTGAAATGTTTATATGTGACAAATCATTTTGCTGAAGGGCATTCACTTGGTTACTTAGTAACATATGTTACAGTTCGTTAATGAAGCAATTATTTCTCATAAATTGTATGGTTCCCATATTTAACTGCGACTGTTCTGAATTATGATTAATATCGAACATATTTTGTAAAATATTTCCTTAATTACCATCTCGACCAGTTGTGAAGACAGACAGACAGACAGACAGACAGACAGACAGACAGACAGACAGACAAACAGCCAGCCAGTCAGGCATCCAGCCAGCCAGCCAGCCAATTAGGCAGGTAGGCATGTAGGCAGGCAGGCAGGCAGGCTGTCATGCAGGCTGGCAGACAGACAGACAGACAGACAGACAGACAGACAGACAGACAGACAGACAGACATGCAGGCAGGCATACAGATAGACAGACAGACAAACAGACAAACAGACAGACAGGCATAAAGACAGACAGACAGTTCAATTCATGTATTAATGAACGTGTTGAGCGAAAAATGTTGAGTTTTTGAATTATATACCACTGTGCTTAAGACAGGCAGGCAGGCAGGCAGGCAGGCAGGCAGGCAGGCAGGCAGGCAGGCAGGCAGGCAGGCAGGCAGCCAGACAGCCAGCCAGGCAGGCAGGCATGCAGGCAGGCAGGCCGGCAGGCATCCAACCAGCCAGCCACTTAGGCAGGTAGGCAGGTAGGCAGGCATGCAGTCTGGCAGGCTGGCAGGCTGGCAGGTAGACAGACAGACAGACAGACAGACAGGCAGGCAGGCAGGCAGGAAGGCAGGCCTACATTCAGACAAACATACAGACAGGCATACAGACAGACAGACAGACAGACGGACAGTTCAATTTCAGTATTAATTAATCAACGTGTTAAGCGAAAAATGTTGACTTTTTGAATTATAGACCACTGTGCTTAAGACAGGCAGGAAGGCAGGCAGGCAGGCAGACAGGCATCCAACCAGCCAGCCAATTAGGCAGGTAGGCAGGTAGGCAGGCAGGCAGGCTGGCATGCAGGCTGGCAGGCAGGCAGACAGACAGACAGACTGACGGACTGACGGACAGACAGACAGACAGACAGACAGACAGACAGACAGACAGACAGACAGTTCAATTTCTGTATTTATTAGTTTAAACCTATTTATTTTAGCTCGATTGCATCGAAAGCCGTAGGCTTATATAAACGCTCTCGAGTCCGTTTCCTGGGACTAGAACCAGTGCTTGGTGTCTTTTGGGGAGATGAAAGGAACGCTCCCAGTGGGGTTCGAACCCATGATCTCCCGATCGCTAGGCGGACACCATATCCACTACGCCACGGCGATCTTAATTGTATTAATTGTATTATTAATTAATTGCATTGTATTAATTCATCAACGTGTTAAGTGAAAAATGTTGACTTCTTGAATTATAGACCACTGTGCTTAAGACCTTAAAGCTGTTGGTCAAGTAGCTGCTTTGTAACATACATATATTTCATGAAGGTTCTTAAAAGAAGGACTTTCCAGTTCTAGAGCAGTAGTGAGTATTACATTGTACAGACATAGTGTTTTCTAGGAATAAGTTGTTCGATTGAATACGATTCAAGCTTATATGTGAGAGAGAATAGTATATGTACATATATTTTACAGCAGTTACCTGATACGTTTGCTATGGAAAAAATATATAAAAGCAAGTAATAATATTAACAGTTTTGTCTAAATATTCGAACAACCGACGTCTAAATAATTGCAAATGATAGGACGTATAATAGCAAATCTTAAGACTACGCATGGATTATTTTTGAAAAAGCCTTAGTATTACATGACAAGATTATATAAGCATGTTTAAGTCTTGCCGGGTGAAAAACACGTTTATATTACCAATATAGCATATTGTACAGATTACAGCAACATATTCACTGTTTGTTGTATGTTTAAAAATGTAAACAAGCACAGTTACTTACACTGCATTTCTGTGGAATTCATGAGCACATACATACAATTGACTATATGTACATATTCGTAGTTCTGACATAAGATATCGTCTTCAAGGAATAATATATGTCTTCAATACAAATTAAGTAGCAAAACAGAATACTTATTGGCAAGCTTAAGTAAAGATGTGTGTTTGACTTTAGTGAGATATATTTCTTAAGCAGAATCTTTCAAATTTAGTGATCGTACTTGATCAATAATCCGTGAAAGTTTATCCTACATTGTGCTCAAAATATGTCATAAAATGATCGTACTTGACCAGCGAACCGTGAAATTTCATCCTAACTTGTACTAAAATATGTTATTAAATGGTCGTAATTGATCAGTGTACCGTGAAATTCAATCTTCATCGTACTTAAAATATATCATAACATGTACTCAAATGAACCACAAAACTATATGTTTCAGTAATGTAAATGTATCATAGTGATTTATATAGGAAACTTGAAGTTTAAGGAGTGCAAAAGTGTGTGTGTGTTTTATTTTTTAATTAGAACTCAGCTTTTTTCAATTTTTACATTAACATTAAAAGGTAAGATACTTTACACTATTGAATTGGTGTAAAAATACTTTAAAAAGGTTTAAACATTTGTATTTTACCCTTATTTATATAAAAAATTAGTTGTTTTTAACAACATCAAATTCTTGTAATAGCAATGTCAATGTCATAAATCACAAATTACAATTTCATTTGTCATCCTTGTTTTAAACAAAGTGACAGGCAGTTCAAACAAAGTGATAGGCAGTTAATTTAGAATAAGTTCTTCAGAGAATTTTTTTTATTATGAAATTACCAATTATTATGTGAATTTTACCAAATAAAACACGAAATTATAAAGAAAAACACTTAAAGTGCGCAAAGCTAAGACATCTCTGTCTGAATATTGCATTTTCCAACTGTTATGAAGTTGAGTATTTGCCAATACAACATTATCATCTTTCCAATTATGCTGCATATTAGGGAAGTTCTGCATTTAAAGGCAATCTTAGGGTGATTTTATGAAGACTGTTGATCGACTGTCAAATTCTGGTAAACTTTGATGCGGGGGTTTTCACATTTGAAGTAAGAGTAGACTACGGAATACCGTTTGGGCCTTCGTGGTTACACATTAAAATCCAGAGGGCGACAATGCGATAGTGCGATAAAACGATGGCGACAATTGGATAGTACGATAGCCACAATGCGATAGTACGATTGCGAAAATGCGATAATACGATGACAACAGTACGATAATGCGACAGTACGATGACGACAATGCGACAGTGCGACAATACGATGGCGACAGTGCGATAGTACGATGGCGACAATGCGATAATACGATGACGACAGTACGATGACTTGAGAAGGCCCTTAAATTGAACAATTATAGTAGTATAAGACTTTAAAATGGTGTTCTAAGACGGATTTTTGTATTATGGCCACAGTAACGGTGGCAGGCTTTGTAAACACTCTTGTTCTCTATGTATGAACATCAACGGCGACAGTAGAAAGCTATTAAATCATGGCTGAAAATCTCAGTAAAATAACATCCTAACGGTTGCACCATTAGTTGAAGCTTTTAGTGGATAATATAGATGCGTTAGGCTGGATATGATTTTATTGAGATTGAAAATTTCCTCGTCGCAGAAAGAATACTTGAAATTATCTGTATCAGATCATGAAATTGTCAGCTTCTATTTATCTTGAAATTGACAGCCCCTATATACCAGAAATATCTTGTAAATTGTCACTGAACATTCTTATTCAAAATGGGTCGCTTACGTCAATCTTAAACAGCCAGAGAAAAAAAACTTGACGTCATCAAGTATTCCGAAGCTCACGGCAAGCGAGCTGCTGGCCGTGGGTTTTATGTCGGCGAGTCCTATGTGCGCGATTGGCGTTGGCACAAGGCCAGCCTGATGAAACTTCCACGAACGATGCCGGCTCAGCGGGGGTCCTCTGCACACTACCCAGAAATTGAGAAGCAGCTACTGTCTGGGTAGAAAAAAGACGCAGCAGCGGAATTGCCGTGTCCACTGTGGAGCTTTGAATGGAGGGTAGACGGCTGGCTTGCCTGTCTCCTTGAAACCAAGGACTCCAAAGTTTCAGCTCGTTGGGCTTATGGTTTCCTGAGAAGGCATTACCTGTCCATTCGAAGACGGACACACATAGTACAGAATTTGCCGAGCGACTTTGAGGACAAGTTGCTCTAATTCCAGGAGTTCGTCATTACGTAGAGGGTCAGGTTCGAATATAACCTCTTTCAGATTGGCAACGACGATTAGACGCCTCTGACATTTGAAATGTCAGCAAATACCACCATTGCGGCAAAGGGCAGCAAAACTGCCTCAACAAACACGACGGGGAATGAGAATAACCGGTTCAACGTCATGCTGGCATGCACAGCAGACGGTGGAAAGCTCCCCCCGTATGTTGTGTTAAAAAAAACTTCCAAAGGGCGTCAAGTGGCCCACCGGGATAATCGTAAGGACGCAAAATAAGGTATGGATGGATGACCACCTGGTAAACGACTAAATGGAGACGGTCTGGGGTAGACGACCAGGGGGTTAGACCAAACGCAGCCTCCTCGTCCACGATGCCTTCCGGTGTCATCGTTTCCCGGCTCTGATGCGTCCCCGTAAAGAGGAGTACAAAACCACCCTGGCCATCATTCGTGGTGGCTTGACCAGCGTCCCGCAGCAACTTGATATTTCAATCAACAAACCGATGAAGGTCATGCTGCAGAGACGTTTGAACCAGTTGTACAACGAGGGTGACCTCTCCTATACGGCAACCGGGCGGATAAGAAAGCCTGAATTGGCGGAAATATGCCAATGGGTAGGTGACGCGTGGCGGGAATTTGAACCCAACATCGTTTTCAAGGCATTCAAGAAATGCTGTTTCCTTAACAACCTCTACGGGACCGAAGATGACGCTTTTTAGGAAGACCTGACGAAGAAGACATCGGACAACCCTACATATGAAGAGGAAGAGGACACCACAGATCTACAAGGCTGCTACTACGCCAACAGGGATGACAGACGAGGAAATAAAGCAGTTTTTTGACAGTGATAGTGACACCGACGACGAAGAATTTTAAGGTTTTGACGCCTCAGACATCGACGGAAGACCAGTGTAGACTGCGATTAGACCATCACGATGACGACAAAGGCCCTTTTCATGGCCCCCATTTTCTCGAGAGAATAATCTTAAAAAATGTCTAAATTATAGTGCTGTGCAACCCATGCTCTTATTCGTTTACACGCTCCCTTCTTTGAACAAAAGCGTTAAAAACTCGGATTAATTGATTGCGCAATATTGTGCAATATAAAAATGGCGGCCATTTTCGGTCCGAGTTGCTGGTTTCCTTTTCTTGAACCCTCTTGTTTCACCGTTTTGGCTTTAAAAACCCGGGTGTGCGTTAGAGATGATTGCGCTATAAATGATAAAATACGGTAAGTTGTATATGTAATAAGATCAAAGCAAACCAGACCTATAATTACTCAATAGCCAGATAATATAGCTTTTTTAAACAGAAGATATTTTATTAAATATTAAAACAAGTTGTCTGTATTGTCTACAACGCATCATGCACAATATATCCTTGTAAATTATAAGAATATCTTAATTGTACCGAAGTGTTAATGTGTTCATGGTGGGGCGAAGTCCTGTTGGCAGGATACAAGGCCTTTTACGGCCCTTTTTTACCAAACCGCAGCGCATGAAAAATAAGGATTACTTCCGCAACGATATAGTCCTTTACATCAGCATTTAGTAAACGGCAATCCACGTTTGACTTGCGGACAGCAAATGTAGTCCAACCGTGCATGTGTTAGTTTTTCAAGTAATGAACGATAAATTAGATGCGAAATAAACCCTCTAGATGTCACATATGATTTTTTTTTAAATTAATATAGGGACCAATGAATATGTTTATTGAATAAATATTGGGAAGCATACAATCTTTTATAACAGCTTCGTAATATAATCATTTTTTATTGGTATATTATTTTCAAAATGTTCTAAATGATATTAAATATTGACGATAAAAAACTCATTAACGGCATTAACACTCTCAATTATCGTGCGGCAATTATCGAATTTGATCATATCTGACAGCTCTTAATGTCGTAAAAGCCCAGAGTTATCCATTAAAGGTACTAATATCATAAACACTTGTCGCCATCATGAACATAAATCAAACATAATTACCAATTTCAAAACGCTATGTAATGCCTTCAGTTTGCAGTCAGATAATCGTCTGTTAAAACAAGCACGATGGAAGTGGTAAGATATGTTAATTTTAAACATTTCAATAAACGCTGGAATGAAAAAATATACTCAATTAAATTAACACGCATGATAATTATTGTTATTAATAACAATTTTTGGTTTATTGTTGGACTCAGAAAGTAAGTATTCAACAAAATGTCTGTCAGATGATTTTCCAATTTATTTATTTTTATAAAATAAGCGACTTTTAATCGCTTTAGCAGCTCGAGTGTTTAATACATTTAGGAAACAAAAACAAACATATTTTAAGAGTAAAAACACACTGAACCTACTTTTTTAGATTAATAAAACGAACTTTCTAGACTCAAGAAAGTTTGGACGAATGTTGAATTATAGCTGCAATTTACAGCTTTTTTGTTTTGACTTAAAGATATTCAATGTTGGTGTTGTCTTCTTTGTGGGTGCAAATCGAAGTATTCGAAAACCCGACTTGTCCGATATGGAGACCACCAATCAAACTCACATGCGGTAACTCGGATCGTAACCAAGACGCCTAGGTGAGAAGTGTGTGCACCAACCACTAAGTTAACCGGACAGCCTTATCTAGGAAATGTGTGCATTGCTCTGTTTAAATACGGCTTTCGATACAATCAAGGACAACGAAATGGGTTTGCATCCTTATTTGAATAATTCTGGAATTACAGCAACTGTGTCTCTTGGCCCTACTGACGTTTGTTGCCGCGAATGAGGCGGCAAGTCAAAATGGACCCTGGGAGCTCAATCGTCGTAACCTCGGACCACGTGAGTCCAGATATTGGATTGATAATGTTTTGGTGTTTAATTATTCCTGTATTCATTCATGAATGTCATTCATTGGACATACACAATACATCCGTCTCTAGGAAAGTCACACAATTTTGATAAAGATAATGAACATTAATTGTTAACACCAAAATTAACATTTTATAATCAGAAAATGTATGCAAGTGAAACTTAGCATTATTCCGTAAAAAAAACCGTTGCGGTTGTTTGCGCTTGTTGTAACGTAAACCATTGTTTTTACCCATGATGTATATATTAATACAGACAAAAAATGCAACAATATCCAGATTGCTTGTACAGACCACTGCACATGCGCATTGCTCTTTAGATTACATCCCACTAAATCATGTCGTGTTCCTCCGTGGTACAAATTACGTTCATTTGAGGACTGTGCTTTTGTCGCAATCTCATCTCGTAATCGTTTTCGGAGGATGCTCGCATTTGAGCGAATATCTTTTTATAGCATTTTTCGAAACGAGATAATCATATTCATCTTTCAATCATCTTTAATTACTTTTAAATATATTATTCATTTGTATGATATTAGGCTTTCTAAATCTGATGAAAAGAAAAAGGCAGAACAATGCCTCAAACGTTGGCTAAAGCTCGTCCTATTTTCTTTTTTTCTAAGCCTCACCGTATAAACTTTCTTCATCTCGGCACCAACCACGTATTATCTATTTATCATATCGCTACATTGACGTCTGCCTGATATAACGCTGCCGGATATATTTTGTTATATCAGTTAAACAGGAAGTTGTTATATCAGTCGATGTTTGGAGGTAGTACATATTACTCGGAATCAACTATAAAGTCATCATTTTTAGTAAAATAGAATCAGATTAAACAAAACAAACAATTTGATACCAAGGTGTTATATGTTTTAGATTCAAAAAGCAATAGAAACCGCAAAAACCGGTTCTAGCTTTTAGTCGAGTATAGCCCGCTTTGTGCAAGTTTCTTTCTACGTGCTTCAATCTTTCTCTATAACAGTCAGTTCTTTGCTTTCAATGAAATTATGTCGAAGAACGAAAATCATAAAGAAACATGTACTCCAGTCAAGCATGATGACTTGTTCAACATTGAACGGAAACTTTCTGAGTTCTAAGCCTTCTAATACATCCGATTTCATTGCGTTAACATTTTGATTAACCCGTATTTTGGACAAATTGTGTTAACTCGTGTCTCACGTTATTGCTTTGTGGCAATTTGTAAAGCTAGCAATAATTTTATGTTCAGTCATGTGTTCCTTATCTAAAATAATGTGATTGATAAGTCCCAAATATTCACGATCTGACATAGAAACACAATTTTGATTGTGCCGTTTGATTGTGAAATTCTTTTAAAAAAAAAGGTTTCGATCTGACAGGTCATTCTTTGCACACTATTCGCGCGCATTATAAGGTAACAATTCGATTGCCTATTGACAAATATTTATACACGTGTATATCCAATCTTTAAATATTATATTAATATATTTTGGGATATAATTAATCACGAAATGTGGTAACTGAAAAACTGTGAACATGTAAATTATCTCTTACAACAATGTGTAGCGCGACAAAATATATGTTTAATATAATGCAGGTTCTTCAACACTTCATCTATCTCAACTCAAAAGTAAAAGATTACATACGCAAATGATATGTTTTCCATTGAACATAGTATGCAATCATGTTATGTCCTTTGCAAACGAATCACAGTCTCATTGTGTTGTCATTGTAATAATCACCGTTTTGTGTGATTATGTGTAATCTGATTAATAACCAGACACATGAACAGCACAATCCCGAAGGATGGTTGCACGGTCGATTTGCTGTAAGTAGCATTCAGCATCACACGCTTCAAAAGTTATGTTGTAATGGAATTGTTAAAAAAATGCCGATGTTTGACATAACGATTGCAAATATATAAAAGCCAATTTTTTGTAACTCAAGGACTATAGCTTAACATGTCTGATTTGATTCTGATGTTATTTAAATCATAATACTGTATTTGATGGATAATGAATCATGACTGTTTGTCTTTTCGATCTAAGACAAAGTTGACCAACTATTCAACATACAACCGATAAATTCAGCCATCTTGATCGAGACCAAAACAATATTCTGTTTGATCCAGGATGTCAAATTGTGTAACTTATTCCTATATAAATGGCATTCAAATATTCCCTTTTTGTGCAATTAAATAAAAAAAATCGACAGTTGAATAATGATAAATATTCTACAGAAAAAGAGTCCAAAACATACCAGTAAGTGCAATTCTGGTGATCACACACACAAAGAAGAATGTACTATCTTTTGATATGTGTTTTGTAAATAACAGTAATAGTATTTATTTGTTCCCCGGTTTATTATATGAACAATTCTCAATCCCAATGTCTTTATGGTGTAAGTTAAATGTGGTTAATTGTAGTTTAGTTTGTTAACCTATACTCTCATCGTGATAATGTTTTGTGAATGTTTTTTTTTTAAATGTTGTTTTTTACACAATTAATATTTAATATTATATAACTGACATACATATTGTTTGACTGAAACTTTTTATAATTACCGATACCAGGGTATTCCTCCGATATATTCATTGCTAGAGGTTCCTTTTGCACACAGAATATTTCTGAACTGATTTTATTATAAAAACGTGATGATATAGGGTGTTGTAAGCAGAGAGACATTGTATCGACCAATGCGATTCGTTGCCACCTTAGACAAACATATATTACATTTATGATTACAAAAGGCAGCAGTTGTATTATATTGGAGCTGGTATGTTACAAAGAGGTGTTGCAAAGAGATAAATGTCGATAATACCTTGGTTTTGCTCTACAATTGTCAATACAACACATAAGCCAGCAGATGTATTACATTAGACCTGGTATGAGACAAAAAGGTGCCGATAATATATGAATGTCGATGATACCTGGGTTTGCTCTACACTATTTAATGCAATACAATCATAACAAAGCATAACATAATTTATCAAACAACGTTAGTTTAACACTTAAACTATTTTCGTCACTCAAGTTTTGTAAGTTAATTACAGAAGGATTGATTAGCCATGTAAACTAAATACCTTAGGCATCAAGCAGATTGAAGTTAACATACTATGTTATTGCAAAATTGACCTTCTGTCTGTCGCAGCACTTTACTAGACGAATACAGGTACACATTGTGATTAATAGTTGCAGTAAACAGCTTATACATTTTTTTAAAGATTTCATTTTGTGTGTTCTTGTAATTAGGAGGTCAACCTGAGAACCATTTGGAAACCACACCTGTCCAGTATGATGACCACTTATCAAGCTCGCATCAATTTGTTTGAATTTACATAAGACTATAAAACCGAGGATGATAATGCCTTCGGGCCAGCATATGCACTGGAATGCTATTTACACGGTTGATTTAAACACAAAATGGTTGTTGACATTTTATGCGATGCAAAAAAACAGTGAACATTTTTTTTTAGAAATAAATATGTTATTTTTTCACAAAATAATCATGCCCTACCAATAGTTTAAACATTTCCAAGTTTGTTGGTTTTTATTTTCAAAATTTAGAATCAATGACCCAGCGTTCTGTCCATTGGTTCCGCAAAGGACTGCGTCTCCATGACAATCCAGCATTGAATGCCTCCCTCGAGCATGCTTCTCACGTGTGGCCTGTGTTTGTGTTGGACCCGTGGTGGGCGCGTCACGCCACCGTGGGAGTGAATAGATGGAGATTTCTGCTTCAGAGTCTTGTAGACTTGGATAATCAGTTGAGAAAGCACAACTCGAGGTAAGGCTGATCTCTGCTTCAGAGCCTTGTAGACTTGGATAATCAGTTGAGAAAACACAACTCGATGTAAGGCTGATGTCTGCTTCAGAGCCTTGTAGACTTGGATAATCAGTTGAGAAAACACAACTCGATGTAAGGATGATGTCTGTTGCCGTACTAGCTGATCGCCGCTGGCATTTGAGTATATTGTGTGTGACACCGAAAGGTTTAATATTAATAATATAAATGATTGTAGAATTGTGCAGGAATTTTGAATTTGTGATTCAGGAAGCTGGCACATTTATTTTACAATTGATACTGAATAATAGCATAATCGTTCGGTGATATTTGGCACCATAACCATGCTTTAAAAGTTTATTTTCCCATAGGTGTTTTAAAATTCCCCTCTTAATGTCAACGACGTTTTGAAAAAAAAAGATTGACAGAATTTTAAACAAATGGCTCCGTTAGATATTTTCATTAAACAACGTTAGAGCATTATAAACACTGAACAACTTCTCTTATTTATCACTAGATAAAGTGAATAATAAAATGCATAAAAGTAAAGCCAAAACAACCCAAATACATATTTAACAAAAAGAAACTGATTATCAATTGTGTGAGGTCATTTTGAAAAGAAAATACAGGTAATTCTGATAGGAAAATATCATACGTCACTCGAGTTCTTTCGCTATTTTAAGCCTTACCGTTAAATTCAAAAGTCACAAATTCACCAAACCAGTACTCAAGTTGTCTGGTTGATTAATGCGTGAGCTTAAAATAAAATTCAGTTTGACATCAATGACTTTGGAATGTTGTTCTGCCACACTTTTGACTGGTTTCAAACATATTCTAGATCGACTTTAGGTCAAGTGGATTCAAAAACTAGGGCGCCTGGTCAAAGCTTCAAAACAGAAACGTGTCATTGATGTTGTTTACCACCATGTTTGAATATAGTCAAGTGCTGTCATGAATAATGTCACTAGATCAAATATCAGAAAAAAATGACTTCTTAAAAATCCACCTTTATGACGTGATTTTGCTGCAACTTTGTAAGAAACTTAATCTTAAACAAATGTAGGCCATGTTGGAATCAGGTTTGAGTGAGGTCAAAGACTAGGTCAGCGAGTTAAATCTTATAAACATTTCTTGAATCCCCATGTATTTGCTTGATGAAACTAGGTGCCGATGTTTATCTTGTTTGTCTTATGTTTATCTGGGTCGAGTCAGATCAAAACTATGTAATCCGATTAAATACTAGCCAACAATATTATATGAATGACAGCATCTTATAAACGCTCTGTGAGGTACCTTTTTTAAATGAGGATCGGATGTTACAAATACAAAATGACACTTTCGAGTTGTGTTAAAACCTTGCCATATTAAAACCTTGTGATAAAGTCAGACTTTTTTGCATATCATCATGAGACCTGCTTAGGACAGTATGGCTTTGATTGTTTGCTGTTGAAGTTGCTTCAGAGTATTATTTTTATGAAAAATCTAGAGCGGAATTGCACCCTGTTTCTTTTTTTTGTCTCCCCTTTCTGCACCTCTATGTGTGTAAACACCGAAACTGTATAAATCTGTAAACACTTTTTTTTTGCTCGAAAACATTAAATACAAGTGGTTGGCTCAAATAAACCTAGATTTATTTAATTATTAAATTATGTCACCAGAATGGTTCCATAAACCATCCTGTCCCTTCAGCATCCTGTAATTATATTGCTTTTTCGAGAAAATCATATTCTTAAAACACATTAAGTATTTTATCAGAATCGTAGTTTACCTATGTACACATTTAGCATGATGTTACGTTTGGGGATATGTGTAATCCCTCTATTTGACATAATTATTCATAGGTGACCTATTAAACTTTGCCTGTTTACTATGCATCTTCTTTTGCATGGGAGACACCTTGCTGCCTTACTATTGGGCTGTTCCAGAACAATCCTTCATTATAAGTTAATAATTAGGTACATGACTGATGGTTCTGTTTTTTAAAAGGTTATACAGAAATATTGCCATTATTATTATTTCACGCCGGGTATGCGGATACTTTGATGACGGATTGCACTTCGATAACAGAGAACAACAAACGCCACGCGCAAGAGGTACGTTTCTCAGTTTTTTTGTTAAAGTTATATCCTGAAGATTAGTTTTTACTAAAAGACACATGGTCGAGTTGATAATTAGTGTATCCTTTTGTATTGGGAAGACAACATTTCACGGAAAAATGGTACATTTTTGCCCCAAAAATAGAAAATTCGGTCGGAAAACAGCATAAACTGGATGAACAGTAAACATTTGAACAAAATAAAACTATTTAGAAATATTGCAAGAAAGTGTTTCTATTCCAGCATGAAGAGTAATCACTGTACTTCAAATACTGAAATAATGATAGTATTCAATGAAATATAAACAAAGATAGAGCATGTTTAATAGGTGGTATACATAAAGTTGCAGGCACTTTGATAATCGGTAAAGGGCACTTCGGATTACGGAGACTTTCAACAAATTGGGCACTCTGAAAACCGAGTTGTATCTTCTACCTGAAATGCATTTATGTATATTAAGGTTTTTCTTACCCAACATTTTGAAAATATATTTTCAAAAATCACATTACTATTCATTTACACTATATTTATTATAATTGCAATTTTCAAATAAGATTAAAATGCTTATTATTGAAGAAATATATTTCAAGTGACGACCGAAAATAATTGTTACATAATGAACTTCTTTGTTTATTTTACCTAACCGAGATGATCGTTATTAGCCACAGATGGTCCAAAAATTAACCGAAATGCTTTTGAAAATATTATCTAATTCAAAACAACCAGCATCTGTCTAACATTGTCGGTAAAATGTGACCGTCCAACATTTAGATTTTTTCGACGGATTACATTGTGTGTACTTTGAATTATCAGCAGATTATTATACGATAATTTAAGTTTTACCTATGTGTAGGCTTCAACATATAAAATATGAACATTTAAGATCCTTTTTGTTCATCTCGTGATTGTCAAACGCAATACTTTAACTGATGGCTTCGCCATATTAGGTATGGCTACGTACTGTGTTCATTCGATAAAAAAACACACATGACATGCAAAATTTATAGTAATAAATCTAAATGTCGCACACACGAAGAGTGTAAGTATATATAAAGTTAATTTAAAGTTACCTTTACCCTTCGGTGTGCTACTCTGATTTTCAAAGTACTTGTTCTTTGAGAGTAAGATGTTGTACGCAATTTTGAAATGCTCTATGTTTGTTATGTTTATTATGTATATGGGCCGCTCCATGAGATAACCGGATATCTCTGCGTAAATCTATACGTAAAGTGCCGTCCCGGATCAGCCTGTGCAGTAAGAACAGGCTAATCCGGGGCGCCACATTCCGGTTTAATGGTATTTTCCGTTTCAAGAAGGTATGTTCTTAACGAAATTACATCGGAAGTGGAATGTGGCGTTCCGGATTAGTCTATGCGGAGGCTGATCTCGGACGGCACTTTAGGCAGATGTGAATATTCCCTGTTTTAGCATGGAATGGCCCAATTATGATTTTAGTGTCTTGTTCTTTTTTCGGCGTAGCTGTTTAACCCACCTTTTTACCTAAGCTGACCTTTGTAAGCGTCCAATGAAATTTAAATAAACATAATCCGCCAGAAGGCCAGATACGTTTCGAAATAAAAAACGTGCAATATACAAACAGTTATCACATTTACATGAATAGGTAATTAACGTGACTTTTTATTTTGTGGAGTATAGGGTATGAACAGTGATACTACAGTTTGTTTTGCAACGATGTTAGCCGCATGTTCATTATGAAACAATTTTATCTCTTATTAAAAGGGTTGATAGATAGCACAGTTTTACACTCAACTCTCGACATCAATACAGTCTGTGTGTGCCCCTTTATATTCAGAAGATTGTCAGCGCCAGAGCGTTTGTCCTAAAAGGCTATGTTCTCATATTTAGTTATTACAACCATATTGCATTCTGTGTTCTAGTATATTTTAGATCAAAAAAGTATTGTTTTTCCTAATCCTGATATTCGTTTTGACCAATTGTTTTTAAATTGTTTTCGAAATTGAACGTTTAACATGTAAAAGTATAAAGTTTTAAACAATCCGTTGTTCCAGCAGTGGAATCGCGAGCTCACGTAATGCATTGCATTCCAACAAGCAAGGTATCAGGGTCAGTTCGCGGTCAGTAAAAGGTGCGTTATATAATTTAGACGCTATCGCGTTATCTAGGTGAACTGGAATTTTATTTATACCAGATTAATTAAATGAAAATATTCGGCGATATAATTATGGTATGTCAATAATAGATTCTTAATGTGTTTTCAACAATTCCATGATAATTACTATTTTTGATTAATTTAACAAGAATTATTCCACAAATTTATTAAGCATGAGCGCGATGATTCCCGATACTTATAACAACCGAATCAAATAACAATAATAACATAATTACATGCATGGATTGGCGCAATGTTGCGATGGATTCCACGTCGCCCATGCTTTTAAATTTATAAATATATTCATAAAAATAGTATAATTATTATAACTTATCCGACTGATTTTAGTCACATATCAATCTTTGACGATGCATGTATGGGTTTGCGCATAAATTTCCCATCGTTTGCTATTTAAAATGAGATATTATCAAAAGAAATGTTTATTACTACTTATTTGACAGTTTCACGAGTTTAAATGTGATACTCTTGCTATGGATGCATTTTAAATGACATGGAATAAATATGTTTGTTATACATTCCCAATGTGTCTGTCTTTTACCTACAAAAGGATGAAGAAGACAAATCGCGGACAGTAAACAATGTAAAGACAAAACATGCGCGGGAGCAAAAATTATAAAATTGCATCAAGAGTCAATGTCGTACCAACAAGTCAAAATAAATCAAGACTGACATACAAGCCAAACAATCTGCATCCTTCATCAAAAACTTCAATAGGATTGATTTCGATATATCTGGAGCGTTTTGCAAATGTTTTCAACAGAAGGTTGCGTTTTCGCATTACAAGGGCGGGGTTAATTAAACGTCTTATGGAACGGACATTTCAGAGCTGATTTGCTTTTTGCAATTAATTGACAGTGTGGATATTGCACACAATTAATTTATTTATTTATTTTTTTCAAAAAAAAAGGTATTGCAAACAGGATCAGCGTGACCCGGGTATCACCAATTGCAATGTGGCAACATGACCCGGTTATCTTGAACGTATCGACACAAGTTCTCCCCGTTATCATGTAAACTTTGCATGTTATTCTAATTAATCACGTCACAGGGGTGCCCACTGTTACAGAAATGGAAGAGGTATGCCATTCATGTAAGCAGAGTTTTATCAATGAACATTAATATATCTTTAATGTTATTAATTATCAAAAAGCAATTATTTTCTAGTCAAACCTGGCGCGTCTATTCATTCTATATAATGAAATACAAAACCAATCCTAAAGTATATTCTTCGGGACGATTGAGAAATGTATGTGTGGCACTTAACAAGTCGGTGCATATACGTTCAAATGTGTCGCTCCTCTTGTAACATGTGTGCGTATGCGTGTTGTATGATGGGAGAATTCTTACTCAAAACCAAGTTCGATTGCATCATCTTCTGTTAAAAAGCTTCCACGTTTCCTTATTTAATATGGGCCTAAATACAATGTATGATATACCTGTATATAAGAGACGTAGTAATATTTTCTTCGTCATTTTGTTCAGTTTATGAAACTTATGATTACATACAGAAATTTTGTATGTTCTTACTTCTTTTTTTCAAGATTCGTTTTACTAGCACTACCGTTTGTCCAGTAAAACAATAGAGTTTATGCTTAGTATGTTTCCAAAATAATTGATGCTGTATACTTATTTGTGAGAGCAGTAGACTGAAGTTTTTACATCTATTAAAAAGAGCTGATGATTGAAAAATTTACTATCTAGTGATGAGAAAAATGCTGCTGATTATGCTGATGTTAATTATTATGATGACGATGATGATGATATTGACGATATATGATATGAAAATGGTAAATTTGATGATGATGATGATAATAATAACAGTGATGGGAGTTTGATGATGATGTTGATGTCCAATTAAGTTTATGGCAATAATGATGATGACTACGACGAAGATAATGATGTCGGAACTGTCGCAATGAAGATGTTCCAAGGTGCGTTTTGGTTCGCTATATATCTACCACTTCAACGAATTGCAGTGTTGACCATAAAGCGAACGCACGTTGATTATGAAAACTGAACTTGTGTTTACACCAAAGTGCGGTGCTAAAGTACCATCCGTTTACTAGATATTAACATAATAGCGGACAACTGGAGTGCCCTTAGTGCTTTGATTTAGTTAAGTGGTGTACGACCTACGATTTCCACAGAATCCTACCGTATGGCCGTAATCACAATATCGTGTATGGAAAAAGAGTTATTTTTCTGGAATTCATAATGTAAAACAAACAAGAAATATCTTTAAAAAAGATATCCGGACTTTGAAATAAAGGTAGAAAATTTACTTTTCTAAGTTATTAAATTAAATCACAGGTTAAAGTATTATGACTTTTAAGTGAAAAAAGAACACAACAATACATGAACCTTTGTTTTTAATTTAATAACTTAGAAAAGTAAATTTGTCTACCTTTATTTCAAAGTCAGGATATACGCCGAATATCTTTTTTAAAGATATTTCTTGTTAACATTATTATAAATCTTTATACCTAAAACAACATTTCGCATTTGAAACAAAATTTGAGAGAACATTATGAAAGTCTGAGAACATGCTGATGGCTCAACCGTTTCGCTACAAAGAACGTAATTTAAAAATGTTTAAGCTCGTGTGCTATGCGTAGATCCGGCAGTCGGGTGACTCGAAAACTGGAAAATATATGGTCATATAGACGGTACTCATCAGACATCTCGAATTTGCTTCACATTTATCTTTCACATGTATACAAAATCATAATCATATTCAAAAGGGATAAGAAAATGTTTCGGTAATTCGTTTTTAATTTACGTAAGTACATACATTTTTTATTTATTGCCTGCTTACTATAACAGTATTCCACAGCGAATTCCGCATTTTTGATTCACTAAAAAGAGTGTGTTATATCTGGAAAAAAAGTGTCCAGTAATCGGGAATCAAAGTGCCATTTCCATTGAAATAATCGGTTAACGAAGTGCCCATAAAAATTGTGCATGCGACTCTTAAAACATTTGAATTTCCTTTAATACTTTAGTAAACTAAAATGTAACATGTTGTAACATTAATGAACATATTGATCTTTTATTTCAATAGTAAGCACGTTCTTGATTTATTTCCAAGTATGTTTATTTTGTTAGAATATGTACTGATCATCCAATTCATGCTGATTATCGATGGATTTTTTTTTATCGTTTTTATATAATTCACCGTTTTCCCGCGAATTTCTTTCTTCGCAATACGAAGTGCTATACCATTAATCACCCAAAGAATGTTCAGTGCCTGAAAACCAAATGAACAGAACATAAATGCAAAAAAGCTGAAGAACTCACCTCTCGCGCGTGGCTTTTGTTGTTCTCTGACATCGAAGTGCCATCCGTCATCAAAGTATCCGCATACCCGGCGTGTATTTGTTCCTTACACAAATTAGTGTTGCATAAAATTGAGCACTGCAGTTAAGGATACATTTTGTACAGACAGAATAGCTTATATCTAACAGTATGCATAAGTCGGGGTCACATATACAAACTCTTTTCTATTGTAATTGTCAATTGTGCCCTGTTTCGCATATTTCCTGCAGGTTGTATGTTGTGAAAGGAAGTCCAAACGAGGTTTTTCCCGACTTTTCAAGAAATGGCGTATAACGAGACTTACATTCGAAGTTGATACTGAGCCACATGCTGTCAAACGGGACGCCGATGTTGAGAAAATAGCTAAGGAATTCCAAGTTGAAGTTGTGAAACAGGTGTCACATACGTTATATGACACAGCAAGGTATCTTTCAAAGTCATTTTAAAATGATCAATAAGTTATGAGTGTGAGCAGTGTAATTATTTTTATTGTTTTCGAAACAATAAAATTCATGTTAACTGAAGTAGTCGAGAAGATGCTCGTGATTACACACAACTTATCACTTGTATTTGTTCACTTGCGATGACGCGATTTTGAAACCAAATTGAAGCAACTTTCATTCGTTTTGGGATTTTACAGACCCCAATTAGAAATTTTGTAATTTTAATCCTCTTAAAAACGTTCGGTGTCTCTGCACTTAAAGACCCGTTAATACTCAAAAATCAACGGAAATTTCGTTAAGTATTTCGTAAAATAAAGTTACCCAATAAAAAAATCAATTTTCCTTATAGCAATTATAGCCAAAATTTCAAAACCAGATGTGTTCTGGTAACATAGAGGTTTGTAGATACAAAATGCTTGTTTTTAATTGTTCGTGTCACAATAAATTCCATTTTAATTTCCCGCACTGCTATCTATTTGTACGACACATGAACACTAAAATGGTACCATTCTAATGTTCTTGTGTCGTATGAATAGATATATTTACGGGAAATTAAAATGGAATTAATGGTGTCACCAAAAAAATAAAAACGTGCATTTTATATCTACAAACATCTATGTTACCAGACCACATCTGGCGTTGAAAGTTCGGCTAAAGTCAAATTGTAAAAGTAGTATTTATGACACAATTGTTCCAATGATATCTTGGCCAAGTTAAAAAAAATGTTTCTGATCTGTTGAAAAACACGGCCACCAGGGACAATCAGTTTTCTGTATATGGCTAAAGTGAACCTTTTAAGAACTGCATAAATAACACTTGTAGACCAATCGTCTTGAAACTGTGTGTGAACATTTGAAACAAGTGTCTTTACACTCCAGAAGTCATATTTGTAGTCTAATCTTTATGAATGCTGTGATGATTTCTCAGCCGAGGTAGAAACTGGTGCCAGTCACTTGAAAAATATTGCAACCAGGGAATTCGGGATAGTTTTTCATATATAGTTATGGTAAATACGTTTCTAATAATATTTAGGGCTAAATTTATAAACGGTTTCAATCTATAAAAAAAAGTCGCCGGGGCGGGGCATTTTTCTTATATTGCTTCAGACATACCGTATAGAAGACACATGTTAAGTCAAATCTTTATGAAAATGTGTCAGAAAACTAGTTCTAGTGATTCCTCAGCTCAGTGTGTAACGCATTGGAAGCTTCATTTATGACCCAATCTTGCTGAAACTTGGTCAGAATCTGAATATTTATCTTGATCGTTTTAGGCCATGTTTGAATTTGGGTCATGTGCATCAAAAAACTATGTCAACAAGTCAAATCTTAGAAGAAAAAAATATTTACAAAACCACTATAAACATTTAAGACCTCGTATGCAGATGTGTCATAAACACCCTTGTTGGTATCCAAATTAACAAATGAATAATTATTCAACTTTTTAATGTAATGGTACCGTATTCATAAAGTATGTTCTAGTGATGATGATCTATTTACATTATGACACTAATAGCATAAATAGTGGCCGCATTCCCTTATATACACTAAATTTAGATGAAATGTGTGTCCTTATCCGTAATGCAGTCGTTAGTCCTGAATGTCAATGACAGCTTTTTTTGTCTTCGTTAAGTTATTGTTTTGCATAATGAATCTAAATCTTTAAACTGTTGCAGCTGTTTAAGCCTTCTATGAGAATTTTAGAAATATTTGTCTAATAAATACAGTGTTTTTAAATCGGACATGTTTAACAATTACAGGACTTGGTGTGCGCATTTGAGAAACCCAAGACAGAGCACACCAGCTTCATCCTGAGCCCATACCTGAAGTTCGGGTGTTTGTCACCAAGACTATTTTATCATCGGTTGGCTGAAATATACGAGGGAAAGGTTAGTGAAAATACGTGAAATTTAGTTTCAAATTTTCATAATACCTTCAGTTCCAGTCAGGTCATGAGTCTGAGGCAGATTTTGAAAAGGACCCAATATCCGGCGTCGTGAGTTGTGCATAATTAACTTTTGGCTGGTTTTTCCCACTAGGGGCAACATTTTAAATTCAATTGCTATGATACTAGGGCATAATATTGGTCGTAAAGTACCTAGACCTTCTTAGAATCCTGATCATCACGCCGGTGATCCGGATCCGGATATTTCGATGGATAACAGAGGAAAACAAAAGCCACGCGCGAGAGATGAGTTCTTCAGTGTTTTCGCATTTATGTTCTGTTCATTGTTTTGTTTAGACACGGAATAATGTTTTGCCGATAACTAGTATAGCACTTTCTATTGCGGAGAAATAAATTCGCGGAAGAGCGGTAGATTTTTTGAAACAAAACGAGCAAATTCCATCGAAAATCAGCATGAACTGGATCATCAGCACATATTAAAAAAAAACAAGTTCTAAGAAATAAATCAAGAACATGTTAACCATCGAAAACCTATCGAATTTAGAGATCAATATGTCAATTTTTTGTTCCAACATGTTAAAGTTGTAGTTTACAAGCTTTTTTGAGGTAATTGAAATGTTTACAGAGTCGGATGCTTTTCATGGACTCTTCTTTAACCGATCACCTCAGTCTCCGTTATCCGGCTTGTCACAAAACACATATTAAAACATGCAGTCCAGATAACCCTTTACAATCACAACGACTAGTTTATTGGAATGCACAAAAAAGTGCCGGTTACTATCGCCTCATTACAATTGACTACTTAAAAGACATGTTACATACTCGCCCCACTGCGATTTAGCTCAACATGTTAATCTTGACCATGTTTTAGTCAAGGTCACGTGAATCCATTTCCTCGGTCACCAGGTCAAATCGTAGAAAAAACTTGTTACCTTTCTAGAGGCCACGTGTATGACTTAATCTCGATGAAACTTTGTTAGAATGTTGATCTTGAAAATGTGTATGCGGTGTTTGAATCCGGATCACATGCGTTCAAAAGCTAATTTAAATCTTTAAAAAAAAAACTTGTTACCACTTTGGTGTCCACAATTTATTACTCGATCTTGATGAAACTTGGTCATAATGTTTATCTTGTCAATAGCTAGGCTTAGTTCGAATCTTGTGTCAAAACCTAGGTTACCAGATACAGTGTTCGCCTACCTGTGTACATTGTACTCAGAAGAGCATTTCTGTGTGAGTATGACCCTCTTGTCTTATAGGCTTGTTGTTCTTGCTTCTAGTTAAATCTTTCGAAAAACATATTTTTTCTAATCAATGATATGTCATGTTATTTTCTAATCAATGATACTTCAATTGTGTCTGTCTAAAAGGCAAAATGTGTGTTATGTATGGGTGTAAGAAAATATTGTTTGAATGTTTTACTTGTTATAGACCTATATGTGTATGTTATTTTAAGAAGGCCACATTGTAAAAAAGGATTCATTCATCTGAATAATATGTATAATGTGTCATTGTCTTTATGTGTAACCTTCTGTAAATAAAGCTTTTATTATTTCTAATTTTTTTGTTATAATTTAAAAATTTAAAAAATATCGGGCAACGTTTACTTTGGTCTAGCAGTTATGAGATGTTGTCAAGCCTGATAACAGAGGAAAGAAACGCAATCTTTTTTCAGTGTGTTGTTTTCCTGTTGCATGATTTCAATTTGTAATGAATGGGTTCACGCAATTCCAATATGTTCTATCTTCAATCTAGATGTTTGCTTATAGACCCTTTGCATGCTGGGTAATTTGTCGTCTGCTAAAATGTTGTCTGCTAAATTTCTAAAATTAGCATTTTCTTCGATTTTTTCCCAAGAATACTATCAGAATAGCAAACAGTTTGGATCCTGATGAGACGCCACGTTCTGTGGCGTCTCATCTGGATCCAAACTGTTTGCAAAGGCCTTCAAAATCCGGTTCCAGCGCTAACTGCTCGCAGCCACCAATGTCGCTACATGGCCAGTTGCTATGGCGAGAGTTCTTCTACACGGTTGCAGCGGGAACATCGAATTTCAACAAGATGGTTGGCAACCCAATCTGCATACAGGTAGACTGGGATATCAATGAGGCGTTTCTTACCGCATGGAAAACAGTGAATTTTACTAAATAAAATTCGTGTGCCAATATGTCGATGACAATAGAACTGGGTCGCAAACGAAAAAAATATATATGTTTTTGGTTGTCCAATTGCTTCAATTGTTATAAAGTCACGAACTATTTATTTTTCCCATGTTACTTAAACTTAAAACACAATACACCATTCTATGTTTTATATACACTATGAAGCTGAATGCATGCGCTCTGTTTTGCGCTTTGTCTTATTTCGATATAAAGAACAACAACAGCATTTACAAGTTACTAACCTTCAACGGAGGGTTTCGAATCCATAACGTAAACTTTTAAGGTCACTTGATTTTTTTGTTCATCCTTGTTGGTCTTATAAACAAGGTCAAAAGTCCAAGGTTTTCTTAGTTATTCGAGATTAATATGAAAGCCTTACTATCACTCAAATGGCAAAGTTCATCATTTACTTCATTGGCAAGCCCTCATTTTCAAAATGATATGTATTAATCTAAATGAATCTCTAAGTTAATATGTATTATCATATAAATGAAGTCACTGGGGATAGCAATCAAGTTTTCGCGCTAGTGAAAACGTTTGATGGCTCAATGATGTTCAAAGATTATAAGTGGACCAAAAGCCATTTAAGGTTTAATAGTTCAAATAGAGTTTAAAAATTGTGTATTAATTTAAAAGATAAAAGCATCAACGGCCTGTGTGAGCCATTCGTATATGAAAGAGACATATCTTAATAGAGCTGTTATTGAGCGTTTGTTAATTGCTTCCATATTCCAATAAAACTCAATTAGACATTTCTGTCTTTCAAAATTTCTATAAGCGATAAAGTTATCAATCGACTTAAGACAGATTTTCCTAATGATTTAAGACAATGTAGTCGTTCGCCATTTACTAATTATCAATTTATTCCTTTTTTGGAACTGGAACTTCTTTTGTGGTTGTCTTTTTTAAAGTAGCTTAATAAAGTGTTTTTGTTCTAAAGAAAGACTTGGGGTATCCGCAAATATCATGTTAAAATAATGGTTCTATAATAAAACTATTTCTCCTTAATTTGAAATTGCAGAAGGTTAATTTTGAAGAAAAAAAGTCTGATTTTCGCTTGGGCCATTTATTGATTTTTAACCCAATTATTTCATACAAAGCTCTGTTAAACAAGGGTCGCACAGGGTACCCAATGATTGACGCACTGATGACGCAGCTTAGGCTCGAGGGCTGGATCCACGACCTGGGACGTGATGCCGTCGCGTGTTTCCTCACCCGCGGTGATCTCTGGATCAGCTGGGAGGAGGGGCAGAAAGTGTACGAGGAATATCTGATAGGTATTGCGAAATTAAAAAATTTGGGAAATTTGTTTCTCAGAGAGCCCTATAGTTTTTTCACCATTTCCTTAACACAATGTTTATTTTCCCATGTGGTATTTCAACGAATTGCCTCGATAATTGTTCAGTCTGCCCGTCATTTAGTCTCTCCTTCCATCATACTTTTCATTTCCGTGCAGGATCTCAATCACTTATGATCTGAATTTGATCAAACTTAATATCCGGTATCCTTTTCGGGTGGACACGCTCTTTCCTGCAAGGTGTTTCACGTCCAATTATGTTTCAGTGAATTATTGGCTTGAGTATAAAGATGTTAAGTTCTAAATGGTTTTTTGGATTCCACATGAGATCTTGAGCTTAAGATCAGAATTTGATAAACGTTTATACTCTCTTTCCCTTTAGAGTTGACATGTGCATAGTGTGAGGTAGTAATTACGCTTTGAATTAATATTCATTTCCGAGTTTCATCTCGGAAGTAATACCCGAATTATATGACACTTGATATGCAGAATGTCTATCGGGTTGAATATATATATATATATAAATGCATATGAGCCTCGCTCTGTGAAAAAGGGATTAAATGCATGTGCGTAAAGTGTCGTCCCAGACTAGCCCGCTTTTATGATATTGTTCGTTTAAATAAAATCTGTTCTTAGCAAAAATCCAGTAAAGGCGGAAGGTGTCGTCCCTGATTAGCCTGTGCGGACTGCACAGGCTAATCTGGGACGACACTGTACACACATGCATTAAACTCCCTTTTCACAGAGCGAGGCTCATATATGTTAGGTTGTTTTACTCCAATAATTGTTGAGGCGTTGTTTGTTCTTCGATTAACACTATGACATTGTGTAATGAATATTTCGTTTCTGTGTCACATCAAAGGAACTTATGATCTGAATTTGATCAAATGTATCATGTCATATGCCTAGGCTACAGGGTGGACATACGCCCATTACCATGTCTTTCCCGTCCAGGGTGTTTTCAGAGAGTTCTTTAGCCTTTGATACTTATTTGTGTTCACAAAAGTAAACTCTATACATGTATTGCAAAACGTATCATAGGGGAGCATCTATCACTTTAACTTACATTCTTGTTTGTGTCTCTTTGTCAATGTGTCAATTAATGTTTGAATGTGAATGTAATTATGTTTTATTTGTAATCGTGTACCTATTAATCAATTAATTTAATCTACAATATGCTCCTTCATAAGAACACATTATTGTATTGTTCACTGCTGCGCTAGTATTGAGATACAGCTAACGTTTTTTTGAATAGTAACATATCTGTATAAATGCTAACATTTTCATGTGTAATAACATATCGCAGACAAAATATTTACTTCGATTCTTCTTAAAGAAAGAACTATTTTAAAATTGATTCAACAAATGTTCTTAAAGGTAACAAGCAAAACTAAATACTAGTATTGTAACATAAAGATGCAGATTGGAGCTTGAATGCCGCCACCTGGCTTTGGTCGTCGGCAAGTGCCTTCTACCGGCAGTACCCCCGGGTGTACAGTCCTGTTGACTTCGGAAAGGAAACTGACAAGCAAGGGAACTTTATTAGGTCAACTTACATTGTTAACATACTAATGGTCATATTTGTAAATGATGTGTATGTGTTATAAACTGAAATATCATCTAATTTAAGAATTGTATTTTAACCTGATTTTATTAAAAGGCTTATTGAAGGAATAACGAGACTCCAGAAACATGATCAAGAGAGAAACATGATCAGGAGAGAAACATGATCAGGAGAGAAACATGATCAGGAGAGAAACATGATCAGGAGAGAAACATGATCAGGAGAGAAACATGATCAGGAGAGAAACACTTTTAAGAATTGCCAGATTTGTGTTTGTTTGTTTGTGTGTGTGGGGGGTGGGGTATGACGCCATGTGATCAATTGCCTTAATAAATACCAAAAACAACTTTAAACATAAACATGTGTCTGTTTCGTGGGTAAACCATCACTTGTTGACGTTTGGAAAACACATCCATAGAAGGTTTGATTGAATTACCGACCTCTGGATCACTAGATACACTACAACATGTCATTTTAGTCATTCATGATTTAATTTTAAAATTGTCAAATCAATTTAAAATATTAACTTAAAGAAAGCATTTAATTAAATATCATGTTTATCTTTTAAAAATGAAATTAACTGTGTGCATAAGCAGAATGATATTAAATTTGGTTGATTTAATCAATAAGGCATATCTGTTTGATGATTTAATTATCAAGTCATGCTCATGTTATACCTTTGTCGAACAATATTTGCGTATACCATGCAAACATTAAGTACTCTACCTTGAAGCAGAGGAGCACAAATCAACAAGTGTAACATTTTTTGGTATTCAAAAAATTCTCTGAAAGTGTTTGAAAGAGGTTGTTTAGCATATTGAATGTCATACATATACAATCCATGTCACTGCAATGTATGTTTTGACTCTTATATAGGATGTATGTGCCAATCCTGAAGAAGTTCCTAGCGGAGTACATCTATGAGCCGTGGACGGCGCCCAGAGATGTGCATGAAGAATGTGGATGCATAAGAGGTAAGTCTTTAGTACTTAAAGGAGAAGAAGCATGTGTTATCTGGGCATCGCTCTGTAAAAAGGGGGTTTAATACATGTGCGTTAAGTGTTGTCCCATATTAGCCTGTGCAGTCCGAACAGGGTAATCAGGGACGACACTTTCCGCTTAAACTGGATTTTACAGATGTTGGCACTGCCATTCAGGACGTCTTTGCAGAATAATATGAGGCAACTGCCGTGTGACAGGGCATATACTTTGTTGTTTTTAAAGAAAAATGTCAAGAAAGGTCAATATTTTATATACATGCATATTCATTGAGATTTTGGTTTTTAGAGTAAGAAGATCCTTTTAAAATTATTACTAAAAATATATATGAAATAGGTAGACAGTTTTTTCAGTGGTTTATTTTGTTTAAGTCAGTCAAGTTATTTTCAAAAAATGTTTTTTTTTTCAGCAACATATATTTAAGCTATGTACTTAGTAGACCTTCACATGTTAATGATTCGTTGAACTCGTGCCTGGCAGGTGAAGATTATCCCAACCCTATCGTAGATCATGGAGAAGCAAGCCAGAGAAATATCCAGCGCATGGCTGCAGCCTACGCCCGGAGCAATGTCACCAACGTGTCAGGTAGATAGAGTGACTGGCATGTGTTTGTTATTATGTTAATACAAGTAAAACTATGCAGAAACAAGTGTGTAATCAATGTAAAACATTCGTGTTATAATATGGTCCGCGATTATTATTTGTTTTCTGTATGCAATAACATGCCGCGCTTGGAGTACAACAGCAAATATTTACTAAGGAACGGTTTGCTGAGAAAAGTAAACTTGTACACGCCAATAAGAAATATGTATTAGCCATTTAATGATGTATTAGAAAAAAGATGAAAGAATTCTGGTACAAATGGTCATGTTTCCACAAAGCCTTTAAATGTTTAACAGTAATAAATTCATCTTTGATGGACATAGTGAAAAAACATTTGCATATATAAAAAAAAATTGAGCTCTAGAAGAGAACGCTGATGGCAGTTTTCCCGTGTTATAAAAGATTTAATGAGACTGTCAGAAACAAATACCAGGCAACAAATATTTCCGTATGGCATATGCATGAATAAAAACATGTTCCCCTTCTGGTGAGTTGGCTATGACTGTTTTTATGAACATGTTGGTATAATGAAATAAAAGGTGTGGGCCTGTAATTAGTGTTTCTTTTATCTGCACTGATATTTAATTCTAAACTAAACTACTTGCCGGATTAAAAAGTGGTTGTCCGTCTGTGTGGTTGAGCTAAGTTAAGTCGCAACAGTTTTATTTTTAATTTATCTATAAAACAATATACAATGGGAGTATATGCTGTTTTAGAAGCATTAATAAAAAAAAGCAGTAAAACTGGAAATGGTTTAATATACCAGAGTTATTTCCCTTTTCCTGCAAAATTTGAGCCTCGCTCTGTGAAAAGGGGGTTTAATGCATGTGCATAAGGTATCGTCCCAGATTTGCCTGTGCAGTCCGCACAGACTAATCAGGGATGACACTTTCGCGCCTAAACTGGATTTTTGCTAAGAAGATACTTTCTCTTAACGAAAACAATCATAACATTGGAAAGAGTCGTCCCTGATTAGCCTGTGAGAACTGCACAGGCTAATCTGGGACGACACTTTACGCACATGCATTTAAACCCCTTTTCACAGAGCGCGACTCATTTGTTCGTTTCTTCAGCGTTAGCTTTAAGTTGCGCAAATATTATGGACGATATTTGTTATGTTTGAGTTATTGATGATTCATTACCACGAAATTCATTTTAATTGAAATAATTATTGTAGAAATGGTCATGTTTTCACAAAGCCTTTAAATGTTTAACGGTAATAAATTCAACGTTTCACATTTTTAAATATACGCTGCATTCTGATTATTTCCAGATAAACCAACCAAGTATCCAAATAAACTCATACACATTCTCGACCGTTCTACTGTTTCATTAACAAGATGCACCAATATAGATTTGTTAGTTAGTCATTAGAATGTATTTGTATAATTTAGATCTTAGAACTAAGTTTCTAAAACTGAGACATTATAACTTAGTTCTAATAACTCAGATCTTAGAAATCAAAGCGCTGAAGGCACTGCAGTTGTTCGCTCTTTGAATGAATTTTATATAACAGTTACAGGACATGTATTTCGACTTTTTAACGTACCCCAATCGAACGGCCACGAAAAAGTGTAATTTACTTTTAATTGTCTACAGTGATGAGATTTTGCAAAAACATCAAGGAGGAAAATGACATTGATTTACAATCTCTCATAATTTTACACAAAATTCACACAAACTCCAATTATGATTACAAAGATGAAGCTTAGTTTAAACAAGAAATATATTTAAAACAGATATTCAACGTATCTTGACGCTAAGGAAAAAAAGTAGTAGCTGAGATTCAGCGTTAGGATGACGACCCACATCATAAGCTAATTTGCAATATACATGAGTGTATCTGTCGCTTTGTGTGAGTCTAATAAAGAATTAACCACAACATAATTATCATAATAAATCTATTGGTATCAATGAGCAATGTATTAAATTCTCAAGCAAATAACATAAAAAAAAAGAATATTTATTATTTTTCGCCTGAAATCAAATGCTTAATTTAATGTATCTCCATTTAATTTTTAGTCATGTTCATGTATTTACAGCAATGTGAAACTCCTCTACTTTTTATTATAGTTTCAATGGGTCAATACTTTGTCATCGTGTGCATTAATTTCGATTTAAAGTTTGCATCATAAAATACTATATGTACTAAGTTGCACATCTATATTTGGATATAGCATCTAGACCAGGTGCAACACGCACGCTTTTCATGCGTGGAACTTGATTGACGACAGCAACAATTTCGCGCTCTTATTAAAACACGGGTTTTGCATGGCGTACGTGTATAGTAAAAGGTGTACCCTATAGATGCGTACGAATAGAAGGGACTTGAAGAAGAAAATATAATCACGTGGTTATAGAAAAATGGTGTTTATCAGTTTTAGAAATGGACATGATGAAATATACATGTAGTGGAATTAAATTGCTACCGCGTCAATTTGTTAAAGGTTATTGTTTTCACAACTTGCTCGCCATAAGGATTCAATTGCTCACCCTTTGTTTTTAACTTTTCATAAGTAACTGGTGTTATCCCCCGCCAAAGGCGGAGGGATATAGAATCGGCGTTGTATATAAGATATTCTACCACAGTCGCACACCAATAACTAACCATTGCACATAAGAATGAGAAGGGAGTTTACCTTGGGTTATTACCCCGATATACCAACGGTTGTTTCCTCACACAGCGCGTGCATACATTCTACCGAATAAACTTACAAAATTTGCTTCTTTAAGTACTTTTAACCGAACTCACGCACTGGAAACAAAGTTAATTAAATTTTTATGTATATAAATAGTTTTAACAAGAAGAAAATGCACATTTAAGCTGTGTTATTAAGGGATCTAGTTATTATTTGGATTAAGTAGCATATAATTCGGACATTATATTTCGGATGTTATTGAAACACATTTTCGTGGTGGAATTGTCGTAGAATCGAAATAATCGACGGGTAACCGTTGGTTATTGCGGTAATAACCAACGGTATGTAGTTCCGATGCTTGTTATCAAACCACTCGGGCTACGCCCTCGTGGTTTAATTCCTACGCATCGGAACTCCATACCGTTGGTTATTACCGCAATAACCAACGGTTACCCGTCGATTATTTCTTAAANTAAATATCATGTTTATCTTTTAAAAATGAAATTCACTGTGTGCATAAGCAGAATGATATTAAATTTGGTTGATTAAATCAATAAGGCATTTCTGCTTGATGATTTAATTATCAAGTCATGCTCATGTTATACCTTTGTCGAACAATATTTGCGTATGCCATGCAAACATTAAGTACTCTACCTTAAAGCAGAGCAGCACAAATCAACAAGTGTAACATTTTTTGGTATTAAAACAATTATCTGAAAGTGTTTGAAAGAGGTTGTTTAGCATATTGAATGTCATACATATACAATCCATGTCACTATATGTACAGTTTATATAAAATTTCAAATGGCCATAACTCTGTGAAAAATCATCCGACCATAACCGGCTGATAATATGCAAATCTCCTCTTGGTAGTGAAGCTTCCCATAAAGTTTCATTGAATTCCCGTAATAAGTTGCTGATAAATAGCTCGGACAAGAATTGCACTATATGTACAATGGAAAATTTCAAAGGGAAATAACTCTGTGAAAAATCATCCGACCACAACCGGCTGTTAATATTCACATCTCCTCTTGGTAGAAAAGCTTCCCATAAAGTTTTATTGAATTCCAGTCATTAGTTACTGAGAAATAGCCCGGACAAGAATTGCACTATATGTACAGTTAATGGATAATTTCAAAGGGCCATAACAATGTGAAACATCATCCGACCAAAACTGGCTGATAATATGCACATCTCCTTTTGGTAGTGAAGCTACCCATAAAGTTTTATTGAATTCCGGTCATTAGTTGCTGAGAAATAGCCCGGACAAGAATTGCACTATATGAACAGTTAATGGAAAATTTCAAAGGGCCATATCTCTGTGGAAAAATCATCCGACCAGAACCGGCTAATAATATGCACATGTCCTCTTGGTAGTGAAGCGTCCCATAAAATTTAATTGAATCCCGGTCATACATTGCTGAGAAATAGCCAGGACAAAAATTGTGCACGGACGGACGCACGCACGGACGGACGGACAGACGAAGCGGCGACTATATGCTCTCCCCAAATATTTTGGGGGAGCATAAAATGGCAGAAAGGGAAGTTCTTACCACTAGGATAGCCATATGTGAATATTGTCGTTATGTAGCATAAGCTTATTTTCAAATAATTGAATGGACAATGTCAATTACAATACCTCAAGCTAATCATGCTCAGGTTAAATAAATAACGTAAATCATGTTTATACAGTTTGCTTCCACACAATAAACGCTCAAACAAAATAGAAGTATGATTACGGATGAAATGCAAAGAGTTATAAAGAATAAAGATGGAAATACGGAGCCGCGTAGTTTTTTTGTTATGTTTGGTTTCTCATGAAATATGAAATCTTCAAGCACTTATTGAGTATCTCAATTTGTACATGGAATCATGAATATTCGTTTAAAATACATTGAAATAGCATCTTTTGTGGACATTTTACAAACCTGAATAGAGAAGAACGGATTTCGGATGTATGCCTTCAAAGTCATGGTTTATCCGAAATAATGCCAAGGGAGGTAATACTGCTTTACTATATAAAAAAATCTCATCCGGAGTTGCTGCCAATTGTGAAGACTAAACAATAAGGGTTATGGCTAGAGGGTTAGAGGAGTCGAGGGTTCGAGGGTTAGAGTACTTGAAAGGCTGCTTTCCAGAGCAGAGTAAACGCCGAAGATTACCACACGTGCCTGAGCTTTCGCGAAAAAAAAATCCCACTTCCTGTTCTTCTAGCCGAACAGCTCTCCGCGCATTGCAAAAATGATTCCACAATTTTAAAAACACGTTGAAGAGAGCCACAAGCTCTTGAGTGTGTGCAAAAATGTTGTTGACCACTCCCTGTCTCCTTCCAAACAAGTGTATTCTCATTACAAAAATGATCCCATAGTTTTCAAAACATGCGTATTATTTGAATTGGCGCAGTGCACCTCAAAAACAACAAATAAAAGATGTGTTGTGTCTATATTTCATCTATAAAAATATTCAAGATATTTGACAACTTTGAACTGTGTTTTTATGAATAAGTTCACAAATCACAATCTAACTCGAATCGTTCATATGCTATAAACAGAAATTCTAGAATTAAGTTTTCGCCCCTATATATTAGCCTGTATTGATGTGTGATGTTTCTGACATACTTGTGCTATTTGTTTTAGTATTGTATTAAAATCTGAATTAAGGTCACGATAAGTGATGTGCCACTTTCTTGTTTTCTAAGATTACTTAGAATGTGTTGCTTAGTACATAAACTCTTTTATGATGACAAATATATTCTTCCTAATACGTGTATACGTACTTAAGAGATAATATGTAAATTCATATCCAAAATAAGTTTTACTAGTTTATAGCAAATTTTGTAAACAATAACGTTATTGGTAAAACATTGCATATCTTTATATAGCCAGCTCTTCGTGAATATGGTGGAAAAAAAGTTATATATATGTGTTAGCATGATTCAGATGAAATACAAAATCGAGTATAAAGATTTAACACGATATTTATTTTTTAACGTATGTTAAAGATGTAAGAAAATATATTAGATTGTCTTAATCCGTCATGAATATTTCCATCATACAAGCACATGAACGTGACAATTTAACCCCAATGGTGAATTTCGGATAGGGATATATCTAAATTAAACGATACAATTAGAGCATTAACATGTTAATGGTTATTAACATTCATTTATTTGTATTTATCATGTTTCAATATTATTTGAACATGATAATGAGATACCTATGAAAATAAGATACATCGTAAATCAATGAGCCTCGCTCTGTGATAAGGGGGTTTAATGCATGTGCAGAATGCACAGGCTAATCTGGGACGACTCTTTACGCCTTAATGGGATTCTCATCGAGAAGAGTCTTCCTTTAAACGAAAAATACAATAAAAGCGTCAAGTGTCGTCCCTGATTAGCCTGTGCGGACTGCCCCGGCTAATCTGGGACGACACTTTACGCACGTGCATTAAACCCCCTTTTCACAGAGCGCGGCTAAAATGTGAATACCGTATTTTATATGTGGGCCTATAGCCAATGATTGTCATATTTGAGAAATTCTACCAGTGTCAAGACAATTTGTTGCGTGTGGGCATATTGTTCTTGATTGTCATGGCATGTATTGATCTCAAGTGTTCATGGTCAGAGGTCTGAATCTCAGGAATGGAAGTACAAACAATATAATAATAATGTGTCATAACTATTTTCAATTTGGTGTTACGTTGTATTTTATACACGTGCGATTTTATTTATTTTCAAACATGCAGCTTTGTAAAATAAATCTATTTTGCAAATATTAGGAGATGTATAAATGATGCTGGTGCCATTCTGGAAAACGCCGTGTTTCAAAATTTAGGTATACCATACTTAAAATAAGGGATTTCCTGAAACGACATTTAAACGTTCAAATAATGATTATATTCAAACAAATAACGAGTATACTAAAACTAGTACTAGATTTTTTAACAAAAAGACGTTCATTTAGGAATCTTATTTTTGCTTACGATGGATGGATTACATAAAATATTGTATATCTGACGGTCTTTTCACGAGAACACTTGATGGCTATCGACGCTTTTCTGGACAGTATTCAAGGCAACAATTGACATGGACCAGACATGTCCGATTAGCACAGTGGTTTGAACACGCGCTTCTCACGCTGTAGACCGTGGTTCAATCACCCCCCCCCCTACAGGTTGGTTGCAACCATACCGGAAGGTGGAGATTCCTCGGGGTAAAAAACTAAATAGCTGGAAATTGCAATTATTATTCGAAAGTCGTCCCCTCTTTCTTGAGCCTAATAAAATAATATGATAGAAGTGTTAGGGCACACTCGGTCCCGCACGTCATGCAGCCTAAGGCGCGGAAGCCCCTTGTAAACTTCGGGATACACACTCACAACTTGTATGGACATTTCCTCATCTTCTATCATTTGTCGGAGACCGGACGGCAGAGTCTGGTTTCCATGCGTTTATGGTTTTCTTAGATAGGGCACTCTGAAGGCCATACAGGTTCTTCTCAAAACATCTCTAATATGATACACGACAGGCCCCATATATCCAGAAATAAATTAAGACCTTTATCTAATCCGACATCCCTCTTATATCTAACAATCAATATATAAGTTCAAAGACATAACATCTAAGTTCGAATATCTTAATTCAAGCATCTAACGCAATCTTGCCTAAATGGACATACGTAATTACGGCACGTTGCATACTTACGGCAATACCCCTAATTTATATGGCGCTTCATAGCGCGTACTGTGAGTTAAATCAAAGGGTTTTATCGCCAAGTTCAATCAAACAAAGACGATTAGGTTTTCTCGGACGGACAAACTAAGTCTTTCTTACCGGTGAACGCACTGTATTTGCATAATTTGATTAATAACTGAATCCATGGAGCAACTAACAACTGTCCTACACTAATGAGAATTTGTACGGACAGACAAAGCGTCCACTATATGATCCGATATAGAGAAACATAAAACCGTGATTATGCGTTGAATAGTGGCGAATTAAGGTTTCAATAAATTCCGCAATATGTATTTGCAATAGACCGTATTCGGAAATCAATTAATTCATAGGTGCATAAAACGTTACAGTAAAGTGAACTTGTGTCACATGAATGTTCGTTTACTGACAAACGATTTGAGGTTACGATAATCACAATGACAATACATAACCCGACATATTTCGGTAAATTTTATTCGTGCATGATATCAGTAAGCAAACAAAAACATCTTTTACTGAGACAATAATTATAATCCACGAAGGTTGCACTTAACATATTGTTAACGTTCAATAACAAAATACACATGTGCACGCCTCTTTGGTTAAAAAGTTGTCGACCAGAACCGTTTGAAAAACTTTGATAACCACGAAGCATTTGTGTAAATAAGGTCCATTACATTGTTCATTCTAAATATGTTTGTTGTTCACTCACAAAACAAACACACATATAACATTGAATGTCGTGCATGCATTTAAATGATTTCTAGTTACACGTTATATTTGGCGCTATAGGTACGTATGTTAGAAACTACAAATTCCTCAAACACGCAGACAAGATGGCGATTCTTATACAACACTTCACACAAGTTCGCTTCGTACACATGCACACTAACGGAACTGTCTATTGCTATTATAGTCCTTTACTTAGCAGCTATTTTAGTCATTTACGTACGACCAATGCGCACACCGCGTTCATAGCTAAAAATAACAATCGCCACATGTAAATAATTTACAAATGTTAATTCATTCAGCAAAACATGCAATAGCCCTGTACAAAACAAGATAAAGACAACACAGGTCTGTTGTCATTACGACGTTTTGTTGTCCTCTTTGGCCGTTTTGGTCCCAACCTTTGCAGTACTTGCAGTGTTCGTAACCGTACTGTAGGTCTTCGAAGGGGCGTTATCCATCGCGGGTCCACTTCGTTTGATCCTCAGTTTGAACAAGACGCCGTCCCGGTTGAAGGAGTAGTTTGCCACCTCGCGTCTCTCAAGAAGCTCCCACGTGTGTTCGTGCTCTAGGCGGAAAATCATTGGCTCCAGCTTGTCCGCGTATTCCTCGACGTATTTGATATACTCCTTGCGCATGACGAAAATGATCAGACCACCTACAGATATAGGGAATAATGCTGACAATTGACACATATTATATGAATGCAATCTACCAATATGTGTATATTATAATGATATTTATATACACGTGTAGTTCAACGTGATTTTCTCAAATGACTATCGCCCCTAGACTGGATAGTTGGGTTACGGGTGAAAGTTCGAGATACATGAGGCGACCCGATGTCCACCTTGATCTTTAAATATTCCCCAAAGACACCTAGCTAGTACTGGTTCTATCCAGAAAACAGACTCGAGATCTTTTTTTTAAGCCTTAGGCTTTCGATGCAATCGAGCTAAAATAAGTTTAAACTAAATTTCATATCACATTAAATTGTAAATATTTAAGAGATTTCATTTCGGTCCTATTGCTATGCATAGAACAACCAGCAATATAAAATATATAACGTAACATCCATATTTATCTAGATGTTTTAATATACTTTGCATTCACCAGCTGCACTGAATTGTGAGTGCCGTATCCGAAAACAAGCGTCTTGCAAGATGTGTTACGTAACTAGTATGCAGGGTCATTTTCTTATAAAAAGTATCATACATATATTCCATTATAAAATTAAAACATGCATACATGCTGTTTGCTCATAATAAAAATGAATAAAATATAATGAAACGATTTACTCAAACGCATAAGTTGGAGTAAGATAATTTTATAATAGCAATCATCAAAACAATGTACAATAAAATACCAGTTCGAGCGACGTAAAACAAAAACGTGCGTGATATTGTTTGTTCATTCAAAACATAATTCGGTCAACATCCTTGAAACTGTCATTCATGAATCAATTTCTCTCTCTGTTTTTTTTCTGTTTACTCAATTGAACATCGATTATAAAATCGATTATGAGAATGTTATCTAAGACGATATTGACCGGTCCATAAATAGTAGCAGGTGTTCCTACATAACTGCGGAAAAAAATATAATTGCGTCTGCGATTTAGCAAAAAAAGCCAATTATCGTATTGCAGGTTCCATGGAAGGATGATATACACAAGAAAACACTATACATTTAGTATCAGCATGTCACAAGACCTTGTTTAGTTGCTAAAAGATGTAAAGCCAATAAGACGAACAATATGCTTGCGTGCGATGCGTGCGTTACGTTTCAATCAAATGATTTGAAACAAATTAATAGGTACACAGTCCTTCCCAAAAATATAATTTATTGCCGGCCAGGAGGTCCTATAATCATGCAGCCTTTGCCGGCCCGGACTGATCATTTCCGGCCCAACAATGAAAAATGTAAAAAAAAAAAATAAAAATGAAATGTTTTAACAATATTTTAATATTATTATAATAATTATAACACCTATCCAATCTACACACATGTACATCAATAAAAATAACATTATTTTTAATTCACTACGTAATAGTTATTATGCATTTATTCATGAAGAATGTCCAAGAATGTTTTTCCTTTTAACTCCGGTGTTGATGTTGACAGTTCGCGGGAAGGCAACATTGACCTTTGCTTATGTCCTGCTTGCTTACGAATTAATCGAATAAAACGAGAACCAAAACGCACGTGGTTGTCAATTTTGATTCTCTCCATTTGCGGAATATACTCGGGATCCCAATATACTCGTATAGTGATGACGTGTTGTGTGTTATAAGATTTGACGACGCAGCAAAAATCTTCGGATACCGTATACACACTTACGTCATTCAAAAAATGAAAACAATGAAAAAATGTTTAACAATATCGGAGTATTCATTAATAATTCGGTAACATCTAACTTTTGCATTGATATACTTGACTGAAAATTTCCAAAGTTCGCCATAATTGTATTACCGGATACGAGGTTCTGCAATATAAGAATCATTTCCGGATTTTCCAATTTATTATCGGAAAAATCCGAGGACCGACGGTATTTGGGAAGGACTGAGGTACACCCTTATATTTTTTATCGTTGATATTCACTTGTTGTTTATATTTATAAAAGACTTCTATACAACGTTACAAGACTTCTATTCAGGACGATGTCATTGGAGTTTCGCTATTCCTATATTCTATAAAGAATTAGTGAAATTGCTACCAACTAGCAGTGACTTCAGCCTTAGTTATCTAAACAAAAAGATGATACTGGGCCACTCTAAATGTGCAACACAATAACAATTTGTGTCAATCTCAAGATATTTCACATGTAAGTAGAATAAACCATATCAGAACTTGTGCTCTTGGTTTCCCTGGACCCCATAAGTTTTGGAGTATATCTGACACACTTTCCTCGAAGACTTTAAGTACGGTTCACAAACGTTTCCCGGAACCTTGGCAAGTTTGTCTGTTTTATACGCTATATTATTGACTATTCTAGCAGCTTTCAAGTGTTATCGACACTAAAAGACTTCGCAAAGATTCTGACTTTGAAAGAGACTTACAAACTATCGGGTAGACTAGACGCTATACCGTACCTGTCTTGACAATTCGCGCCATTTCCTGTAGCCCGCTGCAGGGTATATGGCCTTCACCGAAGCCGCCCGAACAGACTGCGCAGTCGTAAATACCTGAAAGTAAAGTGACATGTTGATTTTCGTATCTCCAAACGAGATTTTAAACGTCATATTTAGCTTAACTAATTTAATCATCAGTGTTCGTGTGCTTGGTTAACCAATCAGTTTACGTGTACTTGGTTAACCAATCAGTGTACTTTTCTTGGTTAACCAATTAGTGTACGTGTACATGGTTAACCAATCAGTGTACTTTTTTTGTTAACCAATCGGTGTATTTTTTCTTGAATAACCAATCAGTTTACTATTTCTTGGTTAACCAATCCGTGTACGTGTTCTTGGTTAACCATTCGGTGTACTTTTTCTTGGTTAACAAATCAGTGTACGTGTACTTGGTTAACCAATCGGTGTACTTTTTCTTGGTTAACCAATCAGTGTACTTGTACTTGGTTAACCAATCGGTGTTCATGCACTAGGTTAACCAATCAGTGTACGTGTACTTGGTTAACCAATCATTGTACGTTTACTTAGTTAACCAATTAGTGTACATGCACTTGGTTTACCAATAAGTGTACGTGTACTTCGGCAACCAATCAGTGTTCGTGCACCTGATTAACCAATCAGTATTACGTGTACTTTGTTAACCAATCCGTGTACGTGTACTTGGTTAACCAATTAATGTATGTATGTGTACTTGGTTAACCAACTAGGGTACGTGTACTTGGTTAACCAATTAGTGTACGTGTACTTGTTAAAAAAATTAGTATATGTTCGTGTACTTGGTTATCCAATTAGTGTTCGTGTACTTGGTTAAAAAATTAGTGTATGTTCGTGTACTTGGTAAACCAAGAAGTGGACGTGTACTTGGATTTTTCCTGATTACTTTGTCATCCCTTGTATAAAGAAGCTCATACGTGGCGCATGTCTCAATCCCATAAAATACACACACTACACTGAACACCATGACAACTAATATATAGACAAACATAATACATACCAATCCTTAAACTGTCATATACAATGTTTGTTAATTTTAAGTATATTGAAGATATACCTTTATTATTAAGCCAATGTCTTCGTTCAAAACGTACGTTCAAATTAAGTACAACAATACACAAATATACAGCTTATTTTCAATGGTGAAAATGTTTAAAGGAAATCTATGAGTTATGTTTTAATTATAATATAAACTTGTTGAATGCATTTAAAATGCGTCTTAATATTTGTATCACGCCCTTTTATTGTAACTTTGTTTCATTATTTTCGGAATCGTAGGACAGTTGCTTACCATCTTCAATTGATAGTGGTTTGTCGCCTACGAATTCTTTGTACAAGTTTTTATAGATGTTCTTCTTAAGGCACTGTTTTAGCATTCCCCCCGCAGGATCGACGCCGTCTATGGTCTTAAAGCCATATTGTGAAAGCTGAAACAGGTTACCTTACACGTTAAATATGATTGCAATATAATTATGTCTCCGGCGTGGAAATGTATACATAGTCTTAGCTGAGCATTAAACAATAAACTCTTCAACAAACTTTGATAAAGTAATTTTAAAAGACGTAATATATAAGGAAAACCATCATTTTCCCTTTTTTCTTAATAATAATAATAATAACGATGACGATGACGATGACGATGACGATGACGATGACGATTATGATGATGATGATGATGATGATGATGATGATGATTATGATGATGATGATGATGATGATGATAATAATCATCATCATTATTATTATAAATAATTACTATTATCAGCATTTACCTCTTCCCCTACGCGACCAGTTCCACACGCGATGTCTATAATGCGGACCTTGTCGCGTTTCTCGGGAAAGCATTCGGCAATCTCTTCCGCCACTATCGTTGGTCCATTGTAAATGCCGGGCTCTAGATCCTTCAAGTTAACATTCCAATTGCAGTAGCATACATAACATATTAAAGCAATTAATAATTACAAATAATCTATGGTGGTGTAACTAGAAAGAATGCCGCTACTGGCCATGTAAATGCAACTCAAACAATGTGTACTTTGTGCAAACAAAGTGATTAAACTAAAGAATATCGTTTGAGTGGAATGTCATACGGACGTCTTCATACAGACCTATTTCAATGGCCGTAAATAATTTTCAATTACGAAGGCACTTTTAATTAAGATTCTCGTGATCAAAGCTTCCGTAACATATTTTCATTGCGTTATAATTTCGGGTTTACATGCTTTTGTCAATCAACTATAGATTTTAAAACATGGGTATATAAAGTAAACACGTTCGATTTCTTTTGTCTTGTTGGACGGTAGCAAGGGTACATGCAAATACTTTAATCAAATTCACCTCTATGTCACATTGGTTGCAACCAATGTTCACTGACAACACGTAACAAATCTTTTTTTATATTTGAATATCATAATCAATTGGCAACCTAACTAAGTCTTAAACTGAATCTTTGCCCCATGAAAATAGAAGTCGCTGACTTAACCAACCATACTTATAATGTCCTCGACCTTACCGAGTCATATTGCTGAGTTTCTGCCCAATGGGAATAGTATTCGGCAATTTCTTCCGGCGTCATTCCCTTCCGGTGTGCCCGGTAGTTGGCCATGTACTTCGACATGAACTCGCGGGTTTTCTTCTGCTCTACCTCGTCTTCGTCTCCTGAACTTATACTGGAGAAAAACGAGAGCCTTGATATGACAGCTGCTTTTTACTAAGTTGATTATAAGGAGCACAATTTTGATAGGCAAATATGGTACCATACGTAATGTAAATCATTTTTAAAGAACAGTCGTGAACAATGTAAATAATTAGATCCATGCCTCCCCGAGTTTCTGTTTTACAAGAGTAATTTCATTAACTTAGTATATTAATGTAGTTTGACGTTTATCAGTAGAAACTGTAATATATGTTAGTTTATGAGTGTTATGTCCGTTGCCAAAGTAAGTGTATTCTTTGATACTGATCAGCTATAACCTATATTGATAGTTATGCTTGCCCAGAACATTGCCAATTGCTTTATTAGTAATCATTAAGAGGCATATTAGTGCACAAACAGTTCCTGTTCCGACGGGTATATACCATAGACACAAAAAGACATGTTTATGGCGTATACATACCCAGTGTCTACGAACGTTACTTATCTATTTCATTTGTATATGTGTATTTCCAGTCTTAGGGAACGTTGATTTTTTACAGACACATTTTAATAACGAAGAAACGAAGTTGTAAAATATGTTCAGTCTTACTTAGATTGTTGATTCTTAGATGAATATTGATTTTATATTAAGATCTTCTGAAATAGTGTAAACCGTGTATTCTCTGTGAAATGAGACGCATTTACAGGTTCATCAGTAACATAAATTATGCATATTAGTTTGTTTCTTAATTAATAACGTCAATTCATATTATATGAATAACATGCGTTAAATTTCAGATCAGTAGTTGAAGCAAAATGAACTCGCGAAGAACATTAGTTTCAATCCCTATATAAGCATCTATATTACCTGTTTCGTTCGTGGTTACAATCCTTGTTTTGTGTGTGTTTCACGTAAACATGTATAGATTTTTTGCAAAATGTTTGAATTTTACACTGTTCGCGAGTAAACACACCAATCTTGCTATCGTTAGATGAGCATATCGGCCAGATCTGAGCTCGTCAAGGAAGGATTTATCAATCGGCTGGGCTTAACAGCAGGGAAAATGTTTCAATGTACGGTGTTCCATTTGGGACATGTATACCAGGGCGTTGGGTACCATGTTGGTTCATATAACAACTCTTAATATAATAGTGTGCGCATCAGCGTATGTGGGTTAACGAAATAACATGAAAACCTCAAAAGGATTCACATGAAAAACGGCGCCGCAAAAGAAACAGATATTTTCACTAAGGAACACGAAAAAGGTTCTAAAAACGTTAGTTCAACATCTTGGATGTCCTAAGTATAGTTCATTGTGTATGTATGAAACGCAGTTCTTATTATACCCGTACATTCTGCATAAGATATAAGCAGCTTATAATCTGCGATTTTACTTTGTACAACTCTTTTCTTAAAACGAACGAAAAACAGCAAAGACAGATTGACACATTAAAACTTTTCTAAATTTTTGCCTCATATTATCGCAGTAAAGATGATAGATTATAAAGAAGGGAAAAACACAATGTCTGGTGCGATAATGCGTGAAATATTCCTTTGAAACAATATCATATGCCTGGATTTTCTGAATAAATATTTTGAAGTTTTGGCTACTGGCAACCCTAAACAAAAAACAGTTTAATAGATAATGTATTTATGTATGTATAAGTATATGTAGTGAATGTCAGTAACTTACCTTTTGTAATAGTTGCTGTTGTAGCAGAACCAGTTGGTTTTGGCTTTCCGCGGCTTTGGTTTGCTTTCCATTGTGTTCAACAACATTGGGAGATCTGAAAGCCAACAAGAACCTTCAACACACTACATATATGTGTCGTGTTCTGAGAAAACTGGGCATAATGCTTGTGCGTAAAGTGTCGTCCCAGATTAGCCTGTGCAGTCCGAATAGGCTTATCAGGGACGACACTTTCCGCTTTTGTGACATTTTTCGTTTAAATGGAGTCTCTTCTTAGCAAAAATCCAATTTAGGCGGAAAGTGTCGTCCCTGATTGCAAAGGCTAATCTGGGACGACACTTTACGCACATGCATTATGCCCAGTTTTGTCAGAACACGACATATATGTGTTGGATCAAGTGCCTGTAATGTGTATGCGTCCAACACTTTTTACAAGTTATAAAAGAGTTTGCGACTTGTAAAGAAATAAAATTTACTTTAACGAAGAATAAGATGCTATAAAAGAGTGATTGAAGTCGATTAAATTATGTTAATATAAATAATTATTCATAAGTGTATGTCAGTTCATTTTTCACTTGGATTCGTATGACGAAAAATACTTTTATATAAGTTTCAAGTGCAGTTGATTTCCACGAAAGAATAAAATATGGTTATTACTGTTTTTAAGTCGGTTTGCTCGAGACATATCCTCTTATGACGGCTTCACACTTATATTCAGCAGTTTTCACTTGTAGTATGTGGCAACATTCAATTCATTAATTCCCGTGTCGAATCTCTTCCTCGCGTAAAATAATAGTGACTTTTAGATGTAAAATGATTAAGCATTTATTTCAATCAGGTTTTTATCAAACCAGATACCGATATATTTATATAAATATTCCAGAACTTAATGACCACGAATTGGATACTCTTATGTTTCCATAGGCTTATTTATACTGTTGATTTTGTAGTTATTTCAATTTATGAGTATGTGTTTTCAAGAGACCCTGTGTCCACTCAAATGGTGACAAACTGTTATTACACTACGAATAAAGTTTCTATGCTTTTTTTTCAAAATGTTGGTCAAAAGTACGATACTTTAATGCAGATTTACTTCAAAAGATTACATATGCAAAAAATGTGTGAAATAAAGACGAGCCTAAAAAGATCAGTATGCCAACCGTTTAAAAAAAATATGTTTATAGTTATATAACTTTTGTTAACGTTATAATTTTTCTCGCACGTTTTTCAAAAAATCTTCATCCCTGTGCGTAATACAGTCACTTATGCCTACAAGACGGCGGTTCCAGTTATATACGCGTTCACGTTCCAGTACTTAAGTGTTTCCACTGCCTGGGTCGGAATTAAGGTACAATAAATTTCTATCCAACCTGTCAAATGGACCATTTCTCAAAGCGAGGCTATCATTATAAACAACTGTCAAGTTACAGTGTTGTGAAGATTTGAATAACGCTTGGCACGAAATTTACTCGTTAAATAATCGATTTCAGTGTACGGTACAAAGGTAAGATTGGTTCGTTTTTGTTTTCGTAATTACGGTCTTCCTAAGAAATTAAATTGTTGAACAAAGCTTAGAAATGTTAGAAGGACACTTGTCACAGAGAAAATTATCCTGAAAGTTCATTGACACCACCAGCAGCACTCCCGCTGAACTACGTTACAATGAGAGGTGCGTCTGTACGACAACGCGATACGGCGTCATAACTACAAAGGTTACAGCGTCTTGACAGTTATAGACATACACACGCGTTTATACAGGTACATTCTTTGTTTAAACTTACACGTAAAACGGGATATGGCATTTATTTTCATTTATTAATGTTTCTTTACTCGCAACCTAAGCTTTCGAAACATTTTCTAGCGTGAAATCATGATAAAAGAAAGAAGTTCAGGCTCAAAACATAGAAAATCCAATTAATTCGTTGTTTCTGGCTTGCAGTTTCTGTCACGATGATTATTTTCAATGATTTGTATCAAGTTCACTCTTTAACAAACATGTGATGCCCGTGTGTATACTATTATTGTTGATTTCTATCCAATTCTGCAAAATATTTGTAGCATGTCAACTTCGTGTACGTGTTACGGTATCTTCTCTTACGACTAAGACATGTTACGGTGTCTTCTTTACAGCGTTACAGCGCCTGCAGGAAGTCAAATTTACAACCATGGAGATTTCGTTCCACGATAGTAGTATTTTGGACGTGAGTATGGAGGTCGTCATTGATTGCAACAACAACGAAGTGCCTGAGGGAAAACATGGACTGTGTACATCGACGCCTATTGCCACAAAACAGAAGGTAGATCTGTTCTCATGACGACGACGAATGAACTGTTAAATGATATTGTACTGAACTCTGTGTGACAGTGAATAATGTGATAAGTTTCTTCATGTACTTGTCTGTTTAAAATATGCTTGTATTGTGCTAAATGTATGTATTACAAATTATGTAAATGTTTATAAAATGCAAATATTATATTAAATTTAAAATATTGTTATGTGACTGACTGATATTATTGAAATGTTTCATCACTATTATATATTGCATGTTGTAAATTATGTAAATGTATATATGTATAAAAATTAAATTAAAGAATAAAAACTGACTGATATTATTAAAATGTTTCTTCACTGTTATATATTGCATGTTGTAAATTATGTAAATGTATATATGTATAAAAATTAAATTAAAGAATAAAAACTGACTGATATTATTAAAATGTTTCTTCACTGTTATATATTGCATGTTGTAAATTATGTAAATGTATATATGTATGAATAAAAATTAAATAAAAGAATAAAAAATATCATGACTTTATTTTCTTTCATGCACAATTTATAAAAAGTGCATTCCTTCAATTGAGTAAATCGAGTAAATCATTAACATAATTACTCAGTTACTAATTACCTTAATTACTGTAAAGAATTTTACAGGAATGTAGAAAATATTTCACACATCTGAAGTGAGGAATTCAATAACATATTAAGGTAATTTAAAAGCAAGATTCATTTGGGTAATATTTATTTGTATTTCTCTATGGCGTGTTTTTTTAATCAATTTAAACTCTCTGTAAGACGCCGTAACATTTTAATTCATCAACATTTATCTCGTTACACTTACATGCAGTTAATTTTGATAAAGATCTTGATAAGATGGATTCAATATTCTTTCTTGCTTACGTTTGTTTGCATTTTCTTCTGGTTAATGTCAGATTTTGAATTATATTCCAATGATTTTATGAGTTGTCTATACAGGTTTATACCATCTGTTAAACAACATCAATTCATAACTTGGTATTTATATGTACATGTATATCTATTTAGTAACAATGTTAGTGACAAGTTAGTAAGTTAGTAAAAAGTAGTTACAAGGCAGCTATGTGAATATATATTGTTTGTGTATATTGTGTATTATTGGGCCGGTGCCCTTTATTTACTTAAATAAATTGTTTGAGTTTGAGTTTGTAAAACTTCCATTTTATCGATAACATATGAATACATAACATGGCAAGCTATGAAAGAGGAACACAATATCCGTATTTAAATAAACATTGGCTTACACATACAAAACTATTCAAAATAACCGTTATTTACCATTTATTTTAACAACGTCCCGTATCGTCAACAAACTGTGGAAAGTCGCCGTAACCGTTGTAGTTATGACGCCGTATCGCGTTTTCGTACAGACGCACCTCTCATTGTAACGTAGTTCAGCGGGAGTGAGCAGTGGTCGGTAAAGATAATCATGAATGTTTCATTAGTTCTAATGAGTGTTGCAGGTGACGGAGACATAATGTACATGACATTGCCTCGTGTATGAACATGTATTATTCCTTTATTCATTAATTTATGTATGTTCTTATAGTGTTGTTGTTGTTGCGGTTGTTGTTTTATATTGTTAAAAATGAAACATTACTTGACATTTATTTATTCCCTTAAACAAAAACAGGGATGCATTAAAATTAAATGCTTTTCGTGTAAATGTTTACGAGAGATAGCCTCCTGAGTTGTTGTATGAATTGGTCTTAACCCCGAAATAGAAACTGACGCATTTTTTTTTATCTCAAATATACACATGTTAATAGCAAAGATTTTTGTTTCGTTAATACGTTTCATCTACTAAATACTTACTGCTTTGAATACACGTTTTTTCTATCATAACATGTATCTATACATGTGACGTGTTCCGTTTTGTTTGTACTTTTACGATGAAATCAATAATGTTTAAATCAAACGGACAAACGCTTATCGTCCTAAAAAATCTAACACAAACAAAAGAAACACACTGATAACGCGAAACAATTACTGTCATAAATTTCTGTGACACCATTCATTTCAAAAAGCGTGCAGTTATTAGAAACTGTTTCTCAGAACTTTCTGGAACTTGCTGTTTATTTAATTGGAAATAAAAACACGGAAAAACTATTAGTTTCCGATGATTGGAGACCAATTTTGTTTTTAACGAGGCTTGTCAATGTATCAAATTACTCGTGCCACGTTGTTTGTGTCGTAAATTATGGTCTGCTGCTATGCAAGAGCGAACTGTTGCCTCCCACAATGCAACCTTCCTTAAAAACCTTGAACGTATTCCATTTCCGGTTCTGTCTCGTTTTCTATCTGGTTTTATCGGACTTTAACCCAACTGTTTTAAGTTATGAATGCGAGTCAATAACCTAAATGAACATTGTTAGTGCAAGCCAAAATCAATAATTAAAAATGATGCGCAATTGTGGCGTGTTCTGAGAAAACTGGGCAAAATGCTTGTGCGTAAATTGTCATCCCAGATTAGCCTGTGCAGTCCGCACAGGCTAATCAGGGACGACAATTTCCGCTTTTATGGAATTTTTCGTTTCAATGATGTCTCTTCTTAGCGAAAATCCAGTTTAAGCGGAAAGTGTCGTCCCGGATTAGCCTGTGCGGACTGCACAGGCTAATCTGGGATGACACTTTACGCACAAGCATTTTGCCCAGTTTTCTCAGAACACGCATTATTGGTCTATTGCAATAACAGCCAGACACTCCCATGCGTTTATATTTACCGACCAGACAAAACAGAGACACATTTATTGGTAAATTGCGCAGTGCAAAATATTCCAGATAAATTAAGTAATTCGACAGTTATGTAAAAACAAAACTGACACAAGATATCGTTATGTTCAGCAATTAAATATCTTATTCATAATCACTAAACAGTAAAAAATGGAACAAATACAGATACCACTCTTAAATAAAAAGAACTGAACTCGCACACAATACTGATCTCATGACTCATGGAAGTAGAAGACGCCGGTCAACTCGGGGCTAAAGATTTTATAAATTTACACAGATTGTTTGCATTTTCTAAATATGTCTTTAAACTCAAAAAAAAATCTTGACAAAAAAACATATGAATTAAAAAAGCTACAGTTCTATAAATAAAACAATAGTTAATATAAAGACAACTATTCTACTTCAAACGGAGTATTGGTATCCAGATCAAACATTTACGTGCACCACTGCACCACATCACACTCAACAATACTTAATACTAACTTAAATGTTATTTTGTTTGATGTAAGTGATATGCAACATTTTAACAATCATTATTTAGACACAAAATCAGAATCGGGCAAAATGTTCGCGTCGTTGTGCTTTTTAAAAATCGTAATTTATTGAAAAGTATCTTATACATTTTAACATCGGTTCCATAATTATTAACACGGTTATTCTAATGCATTCCTTTGTTCTTTCGGTTGTTCATGTATTTTTTATAAAGAATTTGAGGTCAGTTTGAAAATTATCAATGCCTGCAAATGAACTCAGTCAATCAAAGTCAGCATTATATGAAGTCATTATTAGTAAGAGAAAACCCCGGAATATTATTTGATTTGCAAATACCTGTAATTTATCGGTAGAAAATAATTTATACGAGCGCGTCCAAACAAATACCAAATGTACTAGTAGTGGATTTAAATAGATAATTGTATCCTCACTTTATAGAGATATTAAACAGCTATAGTTTACATCCGGGTGAAGTACACAATTGATATAAAATAAAATATGAACAAAATATATTAAAATAATAAAATTTGTTTAAAAAAATTAAGTAAGCTCACTAACCTGGTTGCAATCGTTCTAGAAAATGTTGCTCATATGTAGAATTCGTCCTCTGCTACCCGATGACGTTATCAGTCGTCTAGATCTTGAAGACTCCTCGTATCCGAACGGGATAATGGAATTAAGTGTCAGCGTTCTCTATGTGTCGCTAATTGTTTTGTTCCAAGATATCACTATGTCGATAGCCTCACAGACCGCTTTGCGGGAATCTGCATCACGTAAGCACGCGGTAAAACACGATTATCTCGTGCGCGATCGGCGATCCATCACTCATTTCGAATTCAGGCCTGCTTTTCCATGAACAATGGAAACAAAGTGGCAATCGATAATTACGTGGTTTACCAAATATATTTGTTTTCTGTTTTGTCTTCATTTATTGGGAAAAAAAGATGTGGTTTAGTATTTTCTTGATGTCTTTATCGAGAATATAACGGATCGCTGCGTTTTTCACTTATAAGTCTAGGTTTAGGAGACGGTCACAGCGATTTCAAGAAAAAATATACAATGTAACATTTTGATATGCAACGAAGTTGCTGTACTCTTGAGAGTAACAAATAAGCAACTTTTACGAGCATTTTATTATTCAAGAAATCAAAAGCAAACAAACTTTGAGAGGGGATAACATGGAGTTACTTTGTAGGTCGGGTTTTCAGTCAGTTCGCATAAAATGTTATAATTTTTAGCAGAGACGTAGATAACTAACTCGTTATCTACGTCTCTGATTTGAGGAGTAAATTACTTCCACATTTCTAAAGCAATTAATGTGAAACTTCAAATAAGTCATCTTCATGAAGTGTAGATGTGCAACACACTTTTTGTCACTTAACGTAGCTGACACAGCAATGCTGAGGTATTCGTCACGTTTTTAACAAAGACTTATTATTTTATTTATTAAGTGAAATGTTCAATTATTTTGCTTCTGCTCAATTACTCGCTCACTTATTAAAAGGATACAATTATACGGAAAGTTAACTTTCTGGGTATACATTAGGTTATGTTATAGGTTGGCATAAATATTACGCATTCTATAGTATGCATTTTTTTCTGATTTTCCGTATTTACCCGGTATGTTCAAAAAGTTATGGGTGATTTTTCTTTCGTGTAATTTTTTTCCCTTTCGGATCATTTTACAGACTGGTATCAGTTCTTTTCTCATTCAGCGATGCAATTTGAGCCTGAAAATACACGAACCAGACTAAAATTCCAATGTACAGTCGGTTTCTAAGTTAAACAATTGGTTTCTGTTTAATTTCCGTATTAGAAGTTTGTTTTTGAACCAACATCTCCTGATGAAGGTAAAGTTTTGTCTCTGATAAAGCGCTTTCAATAGCGGTTGACCGTAATCAATGCGAATAAGCATGAATCTGAGAGACATGCTATGTTAGGAAACTGGGTGGGGAACGTTCTGTCAATTCCTGATGAAGTTGAACATTACTTTTAATCCTAAACAGCGCTGAATTTTATTATGTTGCACACTGTATTATTTTCGGAACATTTCTCAGTTACTAAAGTTTAATCACACAGACGCTCACGGTTGATTTGTCATAGGATTCAGTCAAATGGCCCAAGTTACACAAGTTTCTTATTTTGGCTTGTTTTATTCCACCATTAATGAAACAACAAAACACCTAAGTGCCATTTATGTGGCTAAGGCATACATGCCCGATGTCCCGATCTCAGCGGACAGTCCTGCTTTTGGACCATTTGTCCTGGCATTCGGACCTAACAAATGCTAGTATCCTATGTATGGGCTAAGGCTATACCAATATATACTGTTGAACTATCTATGAAGGTTGTATTAACAATTATCCCCCAAAGACAAAAGGATTATCAATGAACATTGTGATAATATTCGTTTCTGTAAGGGAGCAAACTCTAAATGAATAATGATCAAATAACTCTGAAAAAATAACTACATTTTTATTGACAGTATACCTATACAGGTTGTTACCATTATAAGCTAAACTCCCCAGCTATTGTTTTTGTAATAATAATATTAAAGCAACGCAAAGGAAGTTACCTATTTAGTAAACATCATGCTTAACAAAGAGATAATTACAGTAGAATCCGCTTAATTGAATATCTGCTTATCAAATAAACCGGTTAATTGAATAGAAATTGAAAACACCAAACCTTTTGCATCTCTTCCCATTGTAAAATATTGGCTTAATCTGATAGGAAATATGGGGTATTCCGGTTAATGGAATAGCCAAAAATCGATTGAACACTATAATCCAGCGTATAATCCAGCGTAGAATGTCATAAATCTCCAAGGATACGCATCGTATCGACAATTTTGACAGACACCCTCCATTGACTGCCTTTGTTTTCATTTCACACCATGCACAATGCAGCGTCTGTCAAGCGTCACGTGACTAACAGGTGTAGTAACAGGTGTAGAATGTGGGCTAAGTACAATGCAAACACTGGAGTCTCTGGTAAAAACAACACCTATTGCAAACTGTCGAGTAACACACTTCAACAGTTTGTTGCCGATTAGAAACAATTAAAGAGTGTGATGCGATTAGAAACAAACTGTTGATGTGTCTTGTTCGACAGTTTGCAATTTAATGTAACCTGTGAGTGAATATTACGAGTGGATTATCTTATCATATCTAAACATGATTTCGAACAAACAAAAACGCGCACATTTGTCAAAACATTGCAGTCTAACACTGTTGATCATGTTTTCACAATAACCAAAATTAAATCCAGTCTTGACCAGATTTTTCAGTAAAAAATACACAGTACGTACTTTATCTGTTTCAATACTAAACTACCTTAGACAGTGTATACACCCATGCTAATTTTCGCACGCTTTTTACCAGGACAATTCATGCACAACAGATGTTGCTAGCGTAAGCGTTGGGTAAGCAATAACATTGGAAAAATCATTACATGCACGCTTTACATGCGTATTGCGTGACGTTGTACATTGCCACATAGAATTAGCGCACTCTTTTCTTGAGAGAAAGGATTAAAACACACTGTACATTTGCACTTTATTTGAAGACTGTGATAACGTTGAGTAAAAATTTAATGGGAAGAGTGTTTCGGATTACAAATTTAATCATGCGCATTTGAGAATTCAACAAAACACGGAATACGAACCAAGTTGTAGGAAGCTCATACTTCGATACAATGCATTTTTTTCTGGATTTTTCTGAGAAAAAAAACAACCTTCATAACATTGGAAATATGACTGATTTTGTATAATTGAATACACCGGATAATTGAATATTCGGATGTGACAAATGAGCTATTCAATTAAGCCGAATCTACTGTATATGTTTCTTATTACTAAACCTGTGTTTATGTCATTCATTATTAGTATATTATGAAATTGCAATTTGTGTTTCCTGTTACCACCTAATTGCCCATAACACGACTGTAATGTAATTCCATATCAGTAAATTTTCACACAATGGGCCTATGCATACTCAAATACCCACATGCAAGCACGTTTTATCTGTTTACCAAAAGTCATAATAAGGCCAATAGATATTGAACAATTGTTTGTACTCCATACCAAAAAAAAAGATAAAAGATTTGTAATGAAACATGATAAATAGAATCCTTACCTCAAGGCTTGCAAATGGAATGGATGTGGTCAAGGTCACTGTATATAGAAAAATGGTTTCGGCTGTCAGAGAATCTCAAACAAATTGAGCTATTGTGATGCAAGCATATATACATTGTAAACAACTGCATTTTGTTTGCACATGAGGCACATTGGGTCAAGGTCAACATTCAATGTCACTTTTAGTAAATACAGAAAACAATTTTTTGCTTAAAATCAAGGCTAATAAAAATAAACCAGAAACTCTGACAAGAAGAAGACAAGTAAAGATCTTTTTCCAACAGCTCTTTAAAAAAATATTCTCATACTATTATAATTATTATGTGGGGTAAGCTTTTTTGGTATATTTCTTTGGATTGATAAGTTAACTGTTTTGTCTAGATGCTTTTTTAAAATAGGCCATATGGAATGACACGTTTCTTTGTGTCTTAGACAATCCTTTTAAAAATGGTGACATAAATATATAATATATGAAACTTCTATGTAAATTTAATGAAGTTGTTGAAATGTTTTTAAGTGCAATATAATTTTCCAAGACATGTTATCATTTGCAATAATTGTTTTGAAGCCCCAGTCAACAAAAATTTGTAATAAAAATACAAACTTAACAAAGATGATTTCTAATAGAATTCTTACCGACCAAACAATACAAAACTGTTTTGATAACATGCAGACGATAACTTCTAACATAGTTTGTATTCATGCGACGGCTAGTGATACCTATGGAGTAAATCAACATGTGCATTATAGTGGTTTTGCTCTGTGGGTAACAAGGGCCGTTACACAGTAGTTTGTACATGATTTCAGTTGTCTCAGCACATTTTCAAGGTTTAACATTATTGAAATTATTTCGTTTTTAATAAAATAAACATTATTAACTTTTAAAACTAATACCCTTTTAAAATAAATTGAATTATTTGTTGTGGACTGGGTCTTTGATTGTCATCTCTCTTCATGTTATACAGTATAACTGTTTCTAAAATAATTATTTAAATAGTCTTGTTTGCAATGCATAATGTATTTTGAAAATGTAATTTTATCAAATTCAACATGTTATTAAAAAAAGAGAAAACTTATGATAATGAATTTTTATTTAATTTTCATGGTATTGACCTATGCGTGTTCCAGCGCGTATTCTGCATCACTGGAGGGAAAGGTGGAGGGGGCATACAGTATGCGTGGCAGAAGTCTCTTGGAAACTACATAGCTACTTCCAGGTACCAACATTTCTTACAATTTGATTAATTGTGTCGTGTTCTGAGAAAACTGGGCATAATGCTTGTGCGTAAAGTGTCATCCCAGATTAGCCTGTGCAGTCCGCACAGGCTAATCAGGGACGACACTTTCCGCCTAAACTGGATTTTCGCTAAGAAGAGACATCATTTAAACGAAATATTCCATAAAAGCGGAAATTGTCATCCCTGATTAGCCTGTGCGGACTGCTTATCTGGGATGACAATTTACGCACAAGCATTATGCCCAGTTTTCTCAGAACACGACACAATTTAGAGATATCCATTACTTGCTTGTGAAAGAGTGAGCTTTTAGTGTAACTTAACTTGATCAGTGGGCAACCACTTAATATAAATGTTTTCATCATAAACTGACATTGTTTGCTCATTGATAACAAACTGTTTAAAAAAAACTAAAATCAATCCTTGACTGGATGGGTTCTCAGAAAGTTTACATTTGAAAATTTTAAGAATTCCAGATATGCACTAATTTCTGTTTGCTTTTATTTCCAGTAACGACAACCTGGTAAAGATATACGACAGACATGGAGACCTGAAACAGGAAATTCAACTGCAAGGGTAATATATACCAATACATCATATGATCTATCTGAACATACGATCTTGCCAAAATGTAGAATTTGTGAATGTCGGGTGCTGTCATTATTTGTCAGTAATGGAATGTCTCATTTAAATATTCTTTACAGCTTATACTACTACTACTGCTTGCAATTGTATAGGCTACCTTAAAAACAAAAGATGTGAACAAATTGTTAGCTGTTTGGTTAATTACTTCATAAGCCTTGAACTCCACATAAGCCTTGAAATTGCATATGAGCCTTGAAATTGCACAGAAGAGCTAGGGATCTTACTGGTACTTATAGAGCTTGCTACATCCTCCAGGGCCAAAAAACCCTTCTTTCATGTAGCCGAATATTGGCTGCTTCCCCAACCGAAATAACCACTTTTTTTCCCCAAATGGAACTCAAAAACTCCAATTTGAGGGGTAAAAAAAAAAAAAAAAAAAAAAAAAAAAAAAAAAAAAAAAAAAAAAAAAAAAAAAAAAAAAAAAAAAAAAAAAAAAAAAAAAAAAAAAAAAAAAAAAAAAAAAAAAAAAAAAAAAAAAAAAAAAAAAAAAAAAAAAAAANCGTTTTCCCTTAAAAAAAGTAGAAAACACATCCATTATTATATAAATCATATGTTTTCCCGCTAAAAGTAATCCAATCAATAAAATAACACATCTTAATAGTGATTTTCTATAAATATTGGCCCCGAAGACTCGGTATATGCGCTTTTTTAAGGTTATAATACACTAATTCCATTTCCCATAGGGTCCCATTATAAAACCGCCAACTTACAAAGCATTTTTCTTATATTTCCTATATATCAAATTTTGCAAGACCGGTATCATTTTAAAGATAAATCTGTCCTCTTTCAATAAATGCACTCAAAAATATATGGTCTCGCAACTTCTAAGAAAGTAAAATTCGCTCAAAGGCAAGCACCCTCGGAAAACAGAGTTTCGGAATTGAAATTTCGACAAAAGCCCCGTACTTCAATAAAAGCACCCCAAACGTTCATCTTTCAACGTAATCCCCAATGAAATGCACCAAAATGTTGCAGACACACATAGGATGCAGGAAATAATTGCAAAAGGCATGGGTGCGATCGCTAAATTGCTTTTAAACCCGAAGAGAAAAGGAACTCTTTAGAAATAGGCACTACTTTCGAATGGACCACGGAGGGATACAAAATGATTTAGTGTAGTGTAACCTAGTGTTTTTCTTAGGGATCCATTATCAATTGAGTGCTAGTGTCTTCCTCAGGGATCCATTATCAGTTAAGTGCCTGTGTTTTCCTCGGGTATCCATTGTCAGTGTACTACCTGAGTTTTCCTCAGGGATCCATTATCAATTGAGTGCTTGTGTTTTCCTCGGGTATCCATTGTCAGTGTACTACCGGAGTTTTCCTCAGGGATCCATTATCAGTTGAGTGCTTGTGCTTTTCTTATTGATCCATTATTAGTTGAGTGGTTTTGTTTTCCTTAGGGATCCACTATCAATTGAGTGCTTGAGTTTTCCTCAGGGATCCATTATCAATTGAGTGCTTGTATTTTCATCGGGGATCCATTATCAATTGAGTGCTTGTGTTTTCGTCAGGGATCCATTATCAATTGAGTGCTTGTGTTTTCCTCAGGGATCCATTATCAATCGAGTGCCTGTGGTTTCCTTTGGTATCCATTATCAGTTTACTGCTTGTTTTGTCCTCAGTGATCCATTATCAGTTTACTGCTTGTTTTTTTCCTCAGGGATCCATTGTCTTTTCTGCTGTGGGCGAAGGCCGGGCCGTACCTGGCTGTGGGCACCCAGAAGGGTAACCTGCTCATTTACAATCACCAGACCTCTAGGTAAGCCATACATCTGTGATGACAAGATAAGTATCTAAACTTAAAGCCTTGAGGTAACTTGTCTTTTTAACGACATAAAGTACACTCCTCTTATATTTGCATCTGTTACATAATGTTAATAGGTTTATTATTAACCTATAGATAATCAGTATCAAATACAAAAGACCAGATAAAATTCAAGTATTTTACACTGAGAAATCATTTCATCTCACTGATGATATCACGTGTCAAAGGTCCAGGGGTCGTATTCCAGAAGCATCTTAAGTTAAATTTTATTTTTATCCTTAAATTTGGAATTTTTCTTAAGTGTTTCATTTCATACTGCAATAGTTAGGCATCGAAAATTACATCAAAATAACATCATTATGTCAATGTTATTTGAGGAATACCAAAAAAACATGCATGTCTTTATTAAGTAAAGAAATACAAAACATTGTAATTTTGAACTTAAGTGAAAACATTTAAGAAATGACTTAAGATGTTTCTGGAATATGACCCCAGCTGATCTTTTGTTTGATGTTCACTTAACAAAGCTCTATTTAAATTTTTTATCTACAGGAAGATACCAATCATTGGCAAACATTCAAGGAAGATAACCTGTGGAGCGTGGAGTAACGAGAACCTTCTAGCTCTGGGAAGCGAGGACAAAACTATCACGATAAGTAACGCGGAGGGCGACACGCTCCGTCAGACGTCCACACGTGACCTGCCCTCTGATGTGTCGTTTTCAGAGATGAAGGGAGACGAGAGGTCCGCCATGGGAGAGAACACGGTATAGGCTGGTCTGCAAGGTTTTACTCACTTATCTTCATAATGGAAAAAAATATATTAAATGCTTTTGTGTGGTTTATAGGGTAATATCACTTATCTTCTTAATTGATTTTTTTTTTTATATTCATTTAATGCTTTTCTTAGGTTAATAGGGAAATATCAGTGATTTATAAACGATCATTCATTGTTTCAGACATTGAGAAATATCAATACTTTTCACTGTTTGACTGTGAAATAACATAGAAAAGAAATATTTTCACAAATTGTGCGGCCTTCCTGTGTGTGGGTGTATGCCTGGATGTTTTCAAAATGATTCAAAATTTGCCTAGTTTGCTCTACATACATGTACATGAGAGTTATTACCCTTTTTTGTGAGTTACAACATAATTAAAGAGAAAACTATTTATTTTAGATAGATTGCATGCAAAGCCTGATGCTTTTTGAAACACGCTTGCTTCCCTTTCCTGGGTAAAACCAGTACTTGGTATCTTCGCAGGAAATCTTGACTTCTTTCAGAGTGGGGATCCAACCAGGCACCTCCCTATCGCTAGGCAGACACCATGTCCCTAACAAATAATACTGTGACATATAAACATAATCATTCAATGTATGTTATGTGATTTGATAGGTGAGTGTGGTGATTGGCAAGAAGACTCTGTTCCTGTACAACATGCACGATGCCGAGAATCCCATAGAGCTGGCCTTCCAGCAGAAATATGGAAACATCATGTCCTACAGATGGTAAGCGCCAGGCCTCCATATCTCAAACATTCTTAAGTCTGTAATTAAGCTGGACGTTTTTTAAAGGGGATTTGAGCCTATTACTCAATCTTTTCTGACCTTATGAAAAAATACAGGGTTTTTTTCCCCTTTTTGGGAAGATAGCCCATGGCTTTGGAATTGAGAATTTTATCGGCATATTCAAGAAATTGGGAAAATAAATTCAGTAGCCTTCTTTGGTAGTACTTTAGTACAACCATATATATTGATATAACTCTGTATAATAATAATTCAAATTAAAAGATCAAAATCATATAAATCATTATTATGTACTTTGTTACATGTAATTGAAATAAAATTGTGATAAATAATCATTAGACACTTCTTAAAAAAAAAAAAAAAAAAAA
>VMBQ01003203.1:79113-90687 GCA_007657795.1 Dreissena rostriformis
CCCCATTACCAACCCTGGGGCGCCCTGCCCACATAGGTCACACCCACCCAAAATTGCCTTTACTATAACTTCTTCATTTCTACACCAATTAACTTCTAATTGATACTGAACTTCTCTTATGACAATACGGTCAATCTCAACTATGCATGGCCCCATTACCAACCCTGGGGCGCCCCGACCACATAGGCCACACCCACCAAAAATTGCCATTTACTATAATTTCTTCATTTCTACACGGATTCACTTCAAATTGATACTGAACTTCTCTTATGACAATACGGTCAATCTCGACTATGCATGGCCCCATTACCAACCCTGGGGCATACCTAGGTCAAACATTCAGTGTGGGGCTACGCGTCGGCCTCTGCCGCGCCATTTCTAGGTCATGCCTGTCTGTTGACAAAAATTATCTGCTTGTGTTCTCCTACACTTTTCAATGTACAAACTTCAAACTTGCAGGCATTGTTCCCTATGCTATGAAGTTGTGCATGTGCAATTTTTGTCATCCCACGTAAAAAATTAAAAACATTATGCCCCCTTTTCAACGTAGACTTTATATAGAAAAGACTAAATATGGTGTTGATTGAAATGACTATTTGAACATACGAAGATTGGAATACAAAATAAATATGCTGTTTCTCAACCCAAATTATCTTAATGACCAAATAAAATTTATAAGAATATATGCTGACCTAGTTTCTTTTTATTTGGTATATAATGTTCTTGTCTGTGTCTTCATGCAACATTAATTGCTTTTGTGAACATTATTATTTTTCCAATGTCATTGCTGAAGGTTTTGTGACTGCAAGGCCCAGCTCTAAATGTAGGTTTGAGCTAAAATGTATGAAATGGAAAAATAATGAAAGCAGTCACTAGGCCATATGAAAAAAAAATCATTTTAATGCAAATTAACTGGGAAATGAAAAAGCCAGAGGTTCTAGTTGAAGTTACCTAAGCATTATTTTGAGATCCCGTAGGAATACTGTGAATATGGGCCCAGGGCCCAAGTGACCACTTAAGTTGTAGTTGATTGAAAAATATAGATCAAATTTACTATTTTTTTAGCAAACTGTGTTTCCTTTAGGTAAACACAAAATAGCTACAGATTTTCAGAATTTTATGTATTTTAGGAATTGCCTCTCTACTGACAGGTTTTCCATAAGGTGCCATTGGAATTAATTATGGTCTGTTGGTCTGTATCATGATGAAGCCTTGTTCTTCATTAGCGTTAACTCTAACTGAAAGGGGTTTGATCCCTACCACAGGTCTAGAGCAGCTAAAGGATCGGGAGTACCTGGGCACCGTTCACTCCATCAAGCTCAATGCTGACTACGCCTCCGCCCACTTTGATGATAAGATCCAGTTGCACATGGTAAGTGGCGGCGCTTTGTTTTTGATTTGGTTTTGGCTTTGTTTGTTTTTTTAGAACCAAATATTAAATTAACATTTTTATTAAAAGTTCATGTTTTGTGCACATTACTGAGACACTTTAAATAAGATAAATTTCAATAATCCCATGTTTAGATTTTTTCTTTAATTTATGGATGTTTATCAAAATTAGAATGATACCATAAAAGTATTTTCCAAACGGCGACTTAATTTATTTCAATCATTTTAGTTGCTTTGTATGGATATAATAATTATATTCATCATCATGGTTTTGATATAAAATCCCTGCCAAAATCCTGGGCAAGATGATGACGTATTTGAGCAATACTGCAGAGTCAGTACCTGATATAGCATGTGCAAGTTTGCAGTGTAAAAAGCAATTTTTAATTAAGGGGCTCGCATAGTTTAACACTTCTAAAATACTTTATATTTTAATTCATAAAGTAAAAGGATAAACAATTTGACAGCCTTGTTTATGCTATGTTTTAGTGGCACACGTCCATTATAACTTGTGCATTGTTTTCAGTATTGACCTTTCACCAGTAGATTTTATATTCTTTTTGCATTTTAAATTCATATTTTTTACCTATGTAACATAATAATTATTATATATAAATTATATACTATATGCACATATAGCTTCCCCCTGATTCAAGCAAAGTAAGTCTGTGCAATATTCCTCATTTATTCTATATGTCACAGAGAGTTTTAGATCTTGTAGATTTATACCTTCTTATGCTATGTCCTCTTTAGATATTGTTGTTGTGTTTTACTTAGTTAAATCATGATAACACACATGACATCTCCTGTGCTCATTGTAGTATGTAAAAATATTAGACCATCATTTCTGATGTTACTTAATTTTAATCTTATCAGATAGAACTTTAATACATTTAATTACTTCAGAATACCTGTAATGTATGTTAACCATTATTTTGCCTAGAATAATATACGTTGCCAATACTTTGCATAATGTTTTTGTTCCCTACCGGTTTCACTGGAGGGGATCATGGTTTGCGCTCTGTGTGTGTGTGTGTGTCAGTCAGTCAGTCAGTCACACTTTTCTGGATCCTGCGATAACTTTAAAAGTTCTTCATATATTTTTCATGAAACTTGAAACATGGATAAATGGCAATATGGACAATATGCACGTCATTTCATTTTGTTCCTACATCAAAAATTTGGTTGCTATGGCAATGGTGGAGCCGGTAGGGGACGTCATTGCTTGGCAATAGTCTTGTTTTATATATCTTAATTGAAAGTAAATAGTGTTTCACTTAAATTATGTTTATTTGAACTTGAATATTGTAAGATTGTTGTTTACTTTTGTTAATTCAGAAATTATATTTATTTTTATGACCAGTCTCTTAAGATGGGGAAATCTCTATTTTCCATTGTCCTTCTATAAGAATTTTGGCACAGCTTTTTTCATTGACCTATGCTGAGTTTTGTGACAACCAACTGAATGCGGGGGGCATCAATGTTCTTTTTTGTTAACGTACACACAATTTGTATATGCTCGGTTTAAAAAAACGGGGCATTTGATGAAAACACCTTCAGAGGGCAGGCTGACAATTGAGAATGGTGTCCATTTAAAAACTCAAACAGTTTTAATATAGGATCAATATGAAACTTGGTAATAATGTATATGAAAAATATCAGCCGTGCTCGATAGCCAGTCACATCAAATTAAGCACTTCGGAATTATGGCCATTGAATTATAAAAAAAAAAGCCAAAATTATCTGGTCTGCACTCTTACTCTGATAGTTTATGTACGATCATCATGAAACTGTGTGGTTATATTTGGGGCCATATAATCTCCACAAAGTTTAATAATCAGCCAAATTGCATGAAGAACTTCTTAACTATGCCCCTGAATTATCTACAATTTTCAAAAATAATGTTGTCTTCTCTAATTTTTCTGTTAAAATGCAGTTGCTGTTAAGTTTGCATGAAACCATATTGAAGAAACTTTAGATATAGTAAGCTTTTATAGAAACCTAGCTCCGGATTGAATTTTGGTCTTGTCGAGTCAAGGTCAAGGGCACTGGTACTAAAAAAAAAGTAAAAAAAGTTTAATTATATCAGTTTAAATTGAAGAATAGCATTTTAATTTTGTGTGTAGGTAGCTTAAATTGAGACCTAGCTTGGAATTGCATCTTGGGTCCAGTCTGTCAGATCAAGGTGAAGGTCACAGTTTCTTAAAATAGAAAAACTGTTTGTGCTAAAACACTTGAGTTTGGATACAGGTATGGCGCTGAAAGCTTACCTACATATCTAACTTCCGATTCACAGTTATTTTATGAAATTATATTTACATCTTAAACCATGAAGACCTGGTTTCTTGACATCGCCATATTTATTGTTATCCTCATTATTTTCTGTGCCATTATTTGTACAACAAATGAATACATCCTTCAAAGATCAATATTACCCAGACCTTTGAAAAGGCGTATTTTGTGCCAGATTGGCACTCTCATTAATACATGTAAGTTTAGTTTAAACCTATTTATTTTAGCTTTATTGCATCGAAAGTCTAAGGCTTATTTGAAATTCTCTCGAGTCCATTTCCTGGGACTAGAACCAGTACTTGGTGTCTTTGGGGGAGATCTAAAGAACGCTCCCACTGTGGGGATCAAACCCGTGACCTACCGATTGCTAGGCGGACACCATGTCCGCTGCCCAAGGCGACTTATACATGTTATGCCTGTGTTTCTTACAGTGAGATTATTAATAGTAGGCGATAATTGACAGTGAAGCTAGTTCTTTCAAATTAAACCAAAAAAAAAGTAATCTTAAGTTACACAAATTGTACATTTGTAAGTTTTGTGGACGTTTTTTAATTGATAATCTTGTAATTCATTGACATGTGTAATGTATGTCTAACTTTGAGTACTATCAAGTGCTTGAGATATTAAACATGTCATAAAGTAATAAAGGACAAGTCATATGTTCAAACATCAAAACCAAACCACAATACATTAATATCATTGTAAAAAGTAACATTTTTTTTGTGCCATAGTTGCATTTCTTGTACTGTAAAAGTTGCATTTCTTGTTCTGAAACTTGCATTTAGATTGAAGGTGAGACCACAGGAACGACAGATGAACGGGAGAGCAAACTATTCCCGGACAAAGACGTAAATCAGACACGTATTACATGTCATGACATGACACCAGAGTTCCTCATCTTCGGCACAGACGTAAGAGCTTTTATACTTGCATGTAAATTTATTCAGTATTCTTAGATGATGAAAATAATGTTTTATCATGATTTCCTCCAGATGTTGCAGTAATATATGTGCGGTATTAATTGCTTGTAATATTTGTAAATTTATTTCACATTTTGTGTCAAGGATATATCATATCATCCATTCTTTTTCGGGTTCTGTAAGAAATATCATATATTTATTTCATAGTTAAGCAGTATTTTGTACTGATTTAAATGTGATTATATACCTAATGATATCAGCTGATTATTTAAAAGTATTCCTATAATATTGCTATAGCTCCCTGGTACAATTTGTATTGAAAAAGAAACTAGTTCTTTTCAATTTGAATAAACATTCATTTTATTATTGTCTGAGAAACATTTCCTAAATTTTGAGTTATTTAACCTTAACTCCATTGCAATATTGCTATTGGACAATTCTATTTTTAAAGTTCAATGTTTTAACATTGCACCTCCCATGTTTTCAGAACGGAGGCCTGTTCTATTTCTTCATCGAGGACTGGCAGTATGTGAACGAGTTCCGTCACATTGTTGGCATCCGCAAGCTGTTCCCTGACCCGAGTGGAACAAGGCTAGTGTTCATTGATGACAAGAAAGATGGATATGTGTACAACCCGGTATGTAGGGCAACTGCACTTGTTGAAATAGCAGATGGCTATTGTTTCAAACAACAGCAGATTTTTTTCGGTAAAAAAAACTTCGGGTGCACTGTTTTCCAATAGCTCTTGTTATTGTATGCTTTCTTTTTTTGTTTATGCCCCAAAAAGGGTGGCCTATATAGCAGTTGCACTCTCCGTCCGTCACTCTGTTTGTCCAGAATTCCGTTTTGGAAAAAGTAATGGGCCTTGGACTAACCATTTGCCGGAGGTTTTTAATGCAACCCTTTCAGATATTGAGCTGATTTTTGGTATATGAGTCAACTGACATGACCTACAGATGAAGTGTGAATTTCGTTATGGTCCATTGATTTTTGGGGAAGTTATGGGCTTAACAAATTTCACATAGTTTCAGCACATGGAGTGATATTTAGGATATCTCACAGATGTATTTCTATAATTAGTGTCTATAATCTATTAAATGTAGTACTAAGCGTAGCGTTATTAAACATTTTTATTAAACTGTTGATCATTTCATTTTGCAGGTCAATGACCACCTGGTTGAGATACCGGAGTTCTCTCCCTTTGCGAAGGGCATTCTCTGGGAGATGTGGGGCCTGGATAAGGGAGTCTTCATTGCCTATGACGAGGAGAAGATCTACACATACATGTATGCCAGGGAGCATGTTATGGGTATGTATGGTCACTCTGGCTTAATAAATATGAGCCTCGCTCTTTGAAAAGGGGGTTGAATGATGTACGTAAAGTGTTGGCTCAGATTAGCCTGTGCAGTCTGCACAGGCTAATCAGGGACAACAGTTTCTGCTTTTATTGTTTTTTCATAGGGAAGACTCATCTTGAAGAAAATCCAGTCAAGGCGGAAAGTGTTGTCCCTGATTAGCCTGTGCAGACTGCACAGGCTAATCTGGGACGATACTTTACGCACATCATCAATCAATCAATCATTTACTGCACCATACTTTATGGATCTATATGAAAAAAGCCTTAAATAGACCTTAAACCTCACTTACCGCCCCCATGGTTCCAGGCACGCGCTGTGATCTGGTTGGCTCGACTAAGCTGCCGTACGGCCAGAGGCCCGTGCTCCTTCACAATGGCGAGGTCACACTTCAAACGCAGAGCGGCAAACTGGTCACTATGGCACTTGACTCCCACTCCTACCTCTTCATTGACTCCATTGAGGGCAAGAATGCGAAAGAGGTAAGAAATTAACCGGAAGTTTTTATTCGTGTGTCATTGAGAATGAAGATGAGAGTGATTCTGGATTATTAATTATCTCNTGTACAACTTATGTTATCTACAACAGACATCTTATTAGCTTTTGCCCGTAAATTAGGTAGCACCTATAATCATATTATTATATATCTTTGAAACAATTATCAGAATAATTTATATTCATCCGAATTCCATTGAGACAAATTGAAAAGCAGATATTCATCATCCGGAAATGTATTGAACTATTGATGCCGCGTGATGGTGGGTGAACGTTTATTTTCATAAATGCCTTTTAATATCTAACCTCCTTAATCCATTTAAATTAAAATGAACTTCGTCTTGAAGTATTTACAGCATAAAACACATGCAGTTAATCGCAATTGTCTTATGTTTCAATGAATGATATATAGAAAATTTGTTTCAAAGGGAAACAAGTCAGTATTTGCTTTATGCCGGCTACGTTACACATTAGTTACCGAATGCAGTTGGCGGTGAACCCACCACCGAAAAGTACTTGACAATACAAAAGTACTTACAATACAAAAGTACTTGACAATACAAAAGTTGATTTGATAGCAATGTATTGTAATACATCAGTAAATATCGGGACATTATTGTGTACAAAATCATTATTATTCTTTCAATAAAAAAATAAAGCTACCAAATTAGTACATCTTTTTTTCTTGCTTGATGGAACAAAATGCTTGTTTACATCTTCCAGCCGTTAGATCACGTCATAAAATTGTGTGCTTTTGTGGTATTTTTTTAGCCTCAATAATTCAAAGCTGGCTAGGTTTCTGTGGCGTAGTGGTTATGGTGTCCTCCTAGCGACTGTGAGGTCTCGGGGTAAATCCCCAAAGTGGGAGCGCTCTTTAGATTACCCGAAATACACAAAGTATTGGTCATACCCAGAAAACGGACTCGAGAATGTCTAAATCGAGCTAAAATAAAAAAGTGTTCAAAATAAATTCGGCTCAAGCTGTTGATTATAGCATAAACTGATTTAACGTAATCAAAACAACGTGATGTGCCAAATCAATTGATTGCTAGGCTAATCAAGGTATAACAACGTACCTAGTAACGTACACGTACAGCATACTTGTTTTCCAATGGAAATATTTCATAAATACACGTTTCCCTCATGGTATGAACTTTATTTCGCCACTTATTGTCGTCTAGTTTAAAATTCTTTTGCGACTAAAAAAAGTTTCCAATGTAAAATTATCCAAATTCTGTTGCCACTAACATGATTTTGTAGCATTTCATAAATCATAGTGTACACCGCATACCGGGGTAGTTCGGTTTTGTTGAGAACTTTTGCCTTTTTTTGTATTATATGAATGCTATAGTTTATATATTGAACATAAGGTTCTAGAAAATGTTTGCACAATATTTGCTTCTTATCTGAAACTGCAAGGGCTTTGACTCAGATATTTTGTAAGTAACATGGAAGTGTTTTTGTTGTTTTTTATTATAAATTTATTCCACCCTCCGGGGCAATTGTTTTATAATGACTTATGCCAGTGCATACGCATCATTTACTATCCTTATTGTATTAAACCTAAAGATTTACAAGATTGTTTAATACATGTCTTTTGGGTCAAAATGGACTCCTTCCATGTAACTTGAAAATCGATATTGTGTACTGTTTATAGAAACGAAATTTAAGGAAAAAAAAATCTGTCCACAGGAAGGGGACAATGTCTGTTCGCGGTGCTCTCTAGTATATTATCCCAAACCCCGGCTATAAATACACTTTTATCAGTTGCTTAAATACTTGTTAAGCAAAGTTTGTTGAAAGGGATGTACCACTGAACATCGTTTGCTAAATAATTCAATCAGTATTCAATATCCTTATCTCGTATATTGTCGGTAAACATACTGAGAAATAGAATCACGTTTAAAAGTGATTAAAGCGAATATAACAATCTTACTAACCAATTAAAACAGACAAAAAGTTGATAAATACCAAATTATAATACAAGTTTAGAAGAAGTGATACCAGAAAATCAACAAACGTAGAGTTTTAAACATTACCATTAATTTGAACATAATTGAAATTCCATTTTTCAAAACAAAAGTATACATTCTATCAAACAAACGTAATAACAAGCATGACGAATAATTATATAATAAATATCGTTTCGTTTTGGTTGTTACAATTTTCACCGCTTGTCATAGACTATATATTCAACGTCACACTTAAACGTTGCCTGCCAAATATAGAAATTGAAGCCGCATATCTTGTCTAGTAAAAACATTAAAATATTAGATGGAAGTTCAGTCAGAAAAACAAACGGCATACGAGTGGGCACTTATTTAACTTGCGTGGCACTTTTTTATAGTCAATGTAGCTTTTTATTACTGAACATTGACTATCCTGATCAATAATCAAACAACACATCATCGTCGTCATCGTCATCATGTTTAACAGCTCCCTTCCGAGTTGATTAAGCAAGGAGGAGAGGCAACGACTGCACTGCAGCAATGACGGCACTATGCCAAAAGATCTGGGAGGAGGAGAAGTGGCCCAAGGAGTGGACCCAGTCACTGGTCATACATGTAATGTTTCAGACCCGTAAAGGGATGGTTAATATATAAATCCGTAAACGTAGTTTGTTTATATATTTATTAAACACACACACTCAGAAATACATACAGTCCAACGTTATACTAGAGAATGTTAACACAAGCGCACCCAGGCCCGCCACACGCGCTGCGTCTGTAACGCTGGATGCTGATTGGTGTGGGCGGGGTTAACCCAAAGGTCAGCATAATTATGAATGACGGCTGGACATTACAATACCTGTAGTGTTTCTTCTACAGAATACACTTTTTGACACCGTTTAAGGAACACCATTTAAAGAGACTTGTTCACAGATTGTGGCATGTTTTGAAGTTTTGAAGATAAACATCCGAACCAAAGAGCTCAAATATAAACACAAGAATACAAGTAACAAGAAATATCTTTAAAAAGATATACGGCGTTGATTGTGATTGGTGTGTATGAACGATCAAAAGTTATATCTATCAGGTCAAAAATAGCGAATGCCTTTTTTCTGCGCAGTTCTTATCTGAATCACACGCAAATAAATTACGGGTTGTTGCGCCAGCTAGATTTCGTGGCTTATTTCGCTTATATATTATTACCAAGATATATATATTTACAGAATAGAAAAACACAAGAAGCATGAACATAAATGAAAGCATATAGGTCAGCCGGCAACACTCGAATCTTATTTGATTCCATTATTAAAAACATCGTGAATCATCGTGCTCATGCTTAATAAATTGGTCTAAATGGATACATATTTCTAATAAAATTATTCAAAATTGGTCCTCATCATGCAATTGTTAAAAACACATTAAAAATCCATGATTGACATACCATAATAATATCGCCGAATATCTTTATTTAGTATCTTTCTGATCAAAATAAACTTCAAGTGNTTCTTTTAAAATGATCTGATACAAGTAGAAATTATTTTTGCTATTACTTTCTTTAAAAATGATCTGATACAAGTTAAAAATATTTTTGCTATTACTTTCTTTTAAAATGAACTGATACACGTAGAAATTATTTTTGCTATTACTTTCTTTTAAAATGATCTGATACAAGTAAAAAATATTTTTGCTAATACTTTCTTTTAAAATGATCTGATACAAGTAAAAATTATTTTTGCTATTACTTTCTTTTAAAATGATCTGATACACATAGAAATAATTTTTGCTATTACTTTCTTTAAAAATGATCTGATACAAGTAGAAATTATTTTTGCTATTACTTTCTTTTAAAATGATCTGATACACGTAGAAATTATTTTTGATATTACTTTCTTTAAAATTGATCTGATACAATTCTAACAGAATACTATTTAAGCTATAATTACTACTGTCAACTTGTCTTTAATTCATTTCACCTTTAAATCCTTATTTGAGATAACTTACCGACAAAAGTGGGACATTTGCGATCCATTTAGGGATTATTGATATGTCAATTCAGTAGTAATCACTATGTGTACAACACATAGTTTTTGATGAGACTTTTAATAATATAAATGAGACACGCTCTGGGAAAAGGGGGTTTAATGCATGTGCGTAAAGTGTCATCCAAGATTAGCCTGTGCACTCCGCACAGGCTAATCAGGGATGACGCTTTCCGCTTCTATGATATCTTTCGTTTAAAGAAAGTATCTTCTTAGCAAAAATCGGGTTAAGGCGGAAAGTGTCGTCCTTGATAAGCCTGTGCGCACTGCACAGGCTAATCTGGGACGACACTCTACGCACATGCATTAAACCCCCTTTTCACAGAGCGAGGCTAAAACAAAAATTTCCACATTCTTCTCCACCATTTGGTAATATCAAAGGTAAAAGTTTGGCACTAAGTTACTGAAGTTTCCCTTTCTCTGTTTGTACACGTAGATGGAAGGATGGTTGGATCTTCTGTAACCAGCTCAATGCTAGAGAGCACTGGAACAAACTGGGATATGCCGCCCTTAAATGCCTGGATGTGGACTTTGGTAAGCAAAAGTTCTTTGCATAAATATGAGCCTCACTCTGATAAAATTTGGTTTAACCTTTTGAGCGCTGGAACTGGATTTTAAAGGCCTTTGCAAACAGTTTGGATCCAGATGAGACGCCACAGAACGTGGCGTCTCATCAGGATCCAAACTGTTTGCTATTCTGATAGTATTCTTTGAAAAAAAATCAAAGAAAATGCTAATTTTAAAAATTTAGCAGACAACATTTTATCAGACGACAAATTTCCCTGCATGCAAAGGGATAATGCATGTGCGTAAACTAACGTCCCATATTAGCCTATGCAGTCTGCACTGACTAATATGACCAACACTTTCCGCCTAGACTGGATTTTCATTTGGAAGAGACTACCTTAAAGAAAATTTCCATAAAAGCAGAAAGTGTCGCCCTTGATTAGCCTGTGTGGACTTCAAACACTTATCTATGACAATATTTTATGCACATGAATAACCCTTTGAGCGCTGGAACCGGATTTTGAAGGCCTTTGCAAACAGTTTGGATCCAGATGAGACGCCACAGAACGTGGCGTCTCATCAGGATCCAAACTGTTTGCTATTCTGATAGTATTCTTTGAAAAAAAAT